>PVJD01006846.1:0-92400 GCA_004026545.1 Mormoops blainvillei
ACCCCCCATCAGGTCCCCCTCCCAGAGCCCCGCCACCTCGTCCTCCTACATCGGGTGCATCCCGGGCATCCCGGCCTACATCACCCCCTACGTGTCCCGCTTCCTGAAGGAGCCCCCCTTCTTCCAGCCCCCCACAGCACCACTGCCCCTGTGCCCGGCCTACGAGCGCCCCAGCGAGCGCCCGCCGCCCCCCGAGTCCCTGTACTTCCCCCTCCTGCCGCCCCCGCCCGCCCACCCCTCGGTGGCCTGCACCTATCGGACGCCGCCCGCCCTGCTCACGCCCCCATCCTCGCTCACCTACACGCCGCCCGTGGAGGTGCTGGTGGGCGAGAAGCCGCCCGTGGTGCCCTCTGCGCTGCCGGCCACCTTCTACACGCCCTTCTCCCGCTACTACTCGCAGCCTCGCCCCCACCGCGCCGCCCCCCGCCGCCGGCCCAGCGGCTTCCCCTTCGCCTCGCCCCCCTTCGGGCACTACGACGGCCTGGGCCGCTCTGTCCGCTTCTTCTCCAAATAGGCCTCAGATCTATTTTGGACCGGAAGCCTCTGCCAGTAAATTCAAGCTACTTCATCCAGGCTTCATCAGCTACCTGACAGAGAGGTAGGTGGTCGGGGTGGTGGGGTCCCGGGAAGGCTGGCACCGCGGGCCTGCCCTCCACGCCCACACATGGCACCCCAGAGCGGGAGCCGAGTGTGGGGCAGGGTATTGGCCCATTTACTACCCGAGTATCTCCACGGAGGTGGCGGTGAGTCCGTCACCGGCAACAGGAGCCGAGCCAAGGGGCTAGGTGCAGACTTGCGCTGTCTTTAGGCCCAAACACAGCCGGCCCGAGGCCAGCGCAGGAGGTGCCCCGGAGCAAGGGCCCGATCCCATTTCCCTGACCCTCCGACCATTGGTTCTCCACGGCAGCGAGAAGGGTCACGAATGGCCTGGCCCTTTCAACTGTCAGTAGTGCAGAGCTTGGTAGAGAAACCCTGCTGCAGCCCACAGGCCAGCATCCCAGGAACAGGTGAGGGGTGCAAGTGGACCCCGGCAAAGGGGAGCCCAGCGGTCACAGCCCCAGGCGACAGAGGAAGATGCAGCTGAGGCCTCACTTCTGGGCTGCACGTGTGGGTGCACAGGCCCCACCTGACCAGGGGCCCCAGTCCCGGCTCTGCCCTGCCCATCCCACATGGCTCCTGGTTGGCCAAGCCTGTGGGTGCAGAGAAACTTGGGTCTCAGTGGCCTTGGCCGTGTGGTCACTCACTAGCCCAAGGCTGAGGGCAGGCCGCTGCAGAAGAGCCAGGCTGGACTCGGGCTTCTGGAAAGGGAGAGGATGCAGGACCCTGCGCGTGGCTCTCCGGGACGGCCTAGCCCTCTCCCGCAGCCCCACGCCGCGTCTCGGGTGTTGCTCCGACCGAAGCCTGTGGCGTTCAGGGGCTCCTGTGGCTTCTTCCCCAAACAGGGATCTGAACTGGGGTGGAAGGGCCAGGAATTTTCTGACCTTTTTGACCTGGTCGCTGTAAAGCACTAACGGCCCAGCCATCAAAGAGTGGGCAAGACCTAAATGACCGACTTCTAACGCCTTTTGGCTCCAGGTTTTTGAAATCGAAGCTGATGAAAACTTTCAGAGACCTCTATATGCCCAGTACCGGGGCCCTCATGCTGTTGACCGCTTTACATACCTGTGACCAGGTAAGGGGTCTTCTCTTTCAGAAACCCACCACCGCAAAGGGGAGCTGTGAATGGAACCTGCCTTGATTCATGGGATCCCTTCAAGCCTGTCACCCCCAGACCTGCCTGGGCCTCTGTCCTGTGGGGAAAGGACCCCTCAGCTGTGGGAGGGACCACCACACCCAATAGCCAGAGTCCTTGGGCCAGCGTCCCTCCCAGTGCCACCTGCTCTCGTGCTTCCTTCTTTCGCTCCTCTGTCCCCACGGAGGCCACACTGTATATTTAAGGTTCACATTATCAGATGGCTCTTCCAAAAGCAAAAGCTTCTAGACAGAATGGGGCAGGGACACCCTGTTACAAGGACATTCTAGAGGTAGAGTGGGGCAGCAGGGTTAGCCTTCTGCACACACGCTCGGGTCACTGTAAGAGACGTTCCTGATGGCAAGGTGCCCACATGTGCCACGGCGGGAGGCTGAGCAGCAGTTTCAGAAAAAGGCAGTGACCCCCCACGGCGGCCAGTCCACAACTCTGGGCCCTCTCCCTCTTTTTAAAGCCGGAGCCTCCGTTTGCGGCCACCAGAACGGGGAGCTGGTAGTAACGGCATTCTGCCGCCATCCTGAGCTTCATGATGAGCGTGTCTTTAGTCACATTTGGGTTCAAAACTCAGCCCGCCACTCGCTAGCCTGTGACCTGGGGACACATTCAGTGACCTGAGACTGTTCCTCTGTCTGTAAAACAGAGATAAGAGTTGTAAGGCTGGGTGAGAAAGTGAGCACAGAGAGCATGGGTGCTGGAAGTTCGTGAGCTACAACTCTTGTCCACCTGCACCTCCACGCAGGTGGCGAGGGGCGTGCCCTCCCGAGGTCACGTCACTGTGTGCGAGTCTGCATGTAGTGGCTTAATAAAGGCTAACTCAGTGACACTCTCTGTCCAGGTCAGTGCCTACGGGTTCATCACAAGCAACTACTGGAAATTTTCCGACCACTACTTTGAACGAATCAAGAAGCCACTCATATTCTACGCAAACCACGACCTGTCCCTGGAGGCAACCCTGTGGAGGGACCTGCACGCGGCCAGCATCCTTCGGCTGTACCAGCGCTGACCCTGGACCTCTGAGCCCTCTGTTCTTGCCCAGCTGGGTGCCAATTCCCCTTCAAAGGAGCCAAAGCACCACCTTGTCCTTTCAGCGTGAGAGGGGCCCCAACCCTAGGCCCACTCCTTCCGTGACGATGACACTTAGAGGTGGACCTGTGACTGTCACCAAAGCCTATTCGTTGTGAAATGCCCCATCTGGTCCTTGGCTCATCCAAGAAAACTCCCCTTTGGCTCTGAGACACTCCAACCTGGGTCAAGGGAAAATGAACGACTCTGCTGGATTTGTTTAAAACTGGACAACACTCCTAAGATGTGACTGTCACCCTCACCAGCAAGGGGCAGGCATACCGCAGGGCCAAGCCCCCACAAAGCCGGCAGGCGGGGCCGAGACTTGGGAGACGTGGATGAGATCAATTACTACAGGCAGATGCCCTCCCCAGCCCAAACCCTCCCGCTGGCACACGGTCCCACGGGAAGGCCAGGGCAACTCAAGGACATACCTTAACCTTCCTCAGAACCTGGCTGACTCACCTGCCCCGTGATGAAGTGGGAGCACAAAGGGCAGGATGTCACTGTAAACTAGGTAATTGCATAACTGGCCTATGACCGTTTCATTTTTCTGTGTGTAGGGGTAAGTGGTACGTCACACAGGAGTGTAGCAGGGAGATCGCCTGGAGAATTTAAGAACCCCGGGCAAGTTCTGGTATTTGGCCAGGGCCAGTAGCATAGAAGCCTGCCAGCCGCTGAGGGAATTCCCATAAGCCCTATACTGCCACCTCGTCACCAGGTGATGAACCTTTGTTACCAGGTACTGGTGTCATGGCTTCAATGATTTGAACTTAATGTGCAGTTTCATTTTAGACACTATATAGGTTTCTACTGGAAGCCAAGCCGTCACCATACAGCCCTTAAGCCAGCCCTGGGATTTACTGTCTTGACGCCTAGTAACTTTCGCCAGGGCAGGGGGCTGTCTCCCCACAGGGCTGGCTGGCAGGAGCCCCCCGCACCCGGGGCAGCACCCATCGTCGCTGCTCACTTCTCAGGGGCTGAGGACCTGGCCTCTGGGACAGGGGCTGATGCTATCAGCGTGTGAGACAAGAGGGACGGGCTCTGTCACTAGGGTCAAAATGCCACTTTAGAAATTCAGAGACATGATGAACAGAATGGACATTTTGGGCTTTAAGGATTCAAGCAGCTCCTTGAGGCAGCCATGGCTTCCTGCCGCCTGGACCCCCGTCTCGTCCATTGTCCTTTGCCATCCCACACCCCCATCACATCTGCAGTTACCAGAACCTTTGTCCACCCAGTAGATTTGAGAAGGGCTAGCTAGTTGTATTTGTTGGTGGCAACCCACTGAAGGGGTAGAAAATCAGTTTAGTGGGAAATTTAATCACAAAGAAAAACCCCTCAAACGTATGATTGTGTCTTGTATATGTGTTAACCCCAATTCTTATTCTGTGAAACATTCATTTATCTAAAGGTGTTTACTGAGTCACAGTATAAAATAGTGTTTTTATGTGGGTCTCAATCTGAAATCCACAATGCCAGTCATTTAAAAAATGATTTATTTGTACTTCAAAATTGAAGCCCAAGACACGCCGGCTTAAACAGGAGCCCACCGAGAAGCGGTTCCCAGGCTGAGCACCTGCTGCCCGCAAAGGGGCACGTCCACGCTGACTGCCCTCGACTTGCCATCGCTGCAGTGCCGCTGGTGCCCGAGCAAGACCTGGGTCGCCCAGGCCGCAGGGTCCTGTAGGTTCTCAGACCCCAACTTCACTAGCTGCCTGGAACTTTCCAGGATAAACTCACTGTCACCCAGATTATTTGGCCACTTCCAAAGACGAAGTCCAAAGAACCCTGAAATGACCCTCCTTTGGGGGGGTCATTTTAGAGGCACGAGCGCTTAGCCTGGAGGCTGTGGTGCCACCAGCCAGCTCCACGGGAGAGCACCTGCACAACCAGAGGAGAGCCACTGGACGCGACAGCCACCACAGCGCCTCGACACGGAAGGCGGACTGTAAAATGCCACCTAATTTAGGGGAAAGGCAGCCACAGGCACCCATGGCACCCAGTCAGCCCGTGTGTGTGTGGAGGGCAGAACGGGTGCAATTCGGAGAGTTCCACATGGGCTGCTGAGGCTCCCAGGTGACCTGGAAGCTTGTTTCGGGACAGGGCCGGGGGAAGAGCAAAGGAATGGCAGTGTTTCATCAGTGGTCAGTGAAGACCCACCCTGAAGCACCCGGGACATCTACAACCCCCCCCGATGTAAAACTTCTATAGATTTCCCCACACTTGCTAACATGCCCTTTCAGTCCCTCGGACTGTAAGCTGCTGGGCCTGTTTCCAGGCTCATTAAATCTCGCCCCAAGCATAGCTTCCTCGGTGACCCCACAAACCTGTGACCTTCAATTTCAATTGGCAATCTGTGCCCACTTCAAGCCTGACATTTAAACAGGAACAAAGCCAGGTCCCCACCCTGTCCAGAGCCACTTCGTTCTTGCCCACATGCCAGTCATGCCATTCAGACAAGCTCCCAGCCAACCTCAGGAGAGCTCCCTGGGGCTGGCAAAGTCCCTGGGCACCGAATAGCTCTGCCAGTGCCGTTCATCACGGGCGCCCTTCTTCCTGAAGGTCAGGGTATGGGCGAAGGCCACAGGCCAGAAGCCCTTGAGTGCGCTCACTCTGCCACAGCTGGCGTCCAGTCCATATTCCCATCTGTTTGAAAGAGCACATTCATCTTCTGAAACGTGACAAGCATTCTCTCATCCCACAAGAGCCTAAACCAAATCCAGGCCACCTGCCCGCTTCTGCCCCCTCTTATAGCCTGTACCCTCAGAGACATCAACCAAGGGGCCAAAGGTGTGACAGGGCAGCCACATCATCGGTTTTCAAGTTGCAGAGGGACGCACTAGCCTGGCGTCTCAGCGGGGTATCCAGTTCCCTCTGGAGTCCATTCAGCTGGATCCCTTATAAAGCCCAAACTTCCTTCAGAAGCACAGGGCCAGACCCTTAAGCCTCAGAACAGATTGTCCTCCCTCAGCCACGATTTTCAGACAGGGATAACTGTCCGTCACAGGCTTAGAGGGCTTCTTAGGGACAGGCAAGGTGGAAACAGAAAACTTACGACAGGACTATTTCACTTGCTTCAGGCAAAGCAGTTCAGTTTTGTCTCACGCAGCAGTCATCTAACAGAGAAAGCGAAAGCGTATTCAGGTCTCCTCGCCACTCAGCGTAACCCTCAGTCCCGGGCAGGGAAGCCAAACACCCCCGCCCCCACCCCCACCTCCTGGGAAAGTCTTGTTACACACACGAGAAAAATCCCACTTCGGGTCCAGAGCGGCTGACAGACACTACTTACTGCTGGTGGGTGTCTTCTTCCCGAGGGTCCGTCTCAGCCTCAGAAACCAAGGCTGTGACTGTGTCTGGCAAGGAGAAAATACAAGAAAAAAATCTATTCAAGATACATGCAGGTATCTCTCAAGTTACTCACTTTCAGATCAAACCTAAATTTTCTACGAGCGGGCTCAGGAAACCGAGTCTCAGACATCCAAGTTCCACACTGAAAGGCCTTTCTCTGCCTTCAGACAGGGATAACTTTACATCATCACGGACTCAGCTCCCACCAGTCCCCCAGCTCACAGCACCCCACCCACAGCACACGCAGACTACTGGGTTTTTTGCTTTACTTCCCTCGTGAGAACTCTCATTTGATCCTGTCTACGTTATTAGAATGTACTTTTCCTCAAGAGCAAAAGCTGACCCCATCTAGGGCTAGATGTGCCCAGTGTCCCTGCCCTTTTAAAGGCAGGGTCTCCTCAGCGCCCCGTGTCTTAGGGCTGACCGGGGGCACACGTTCCAGTGTCTTCCTAGTGTTGGTCAAGTGTGGATCCCTCTTGCAGCAGGCCTCCTGAAGGCCGGCGCACAAAGGGCACCTGATGCCAAGAGGCAACAACAGCACCAAGGGCGTCTGTCTGTCACTCATCTCTGTACAAAACGAACCCGCAGAGCAAGCATGTGGCTTTCAGTTTTTTAAGATGGAGGATTATGGGTCTGTCCTGAGAGCTACTTAAAAAGAGCCAGTACGATAATCTTGCTGCAACAAAAATCCGAGCTAAAAATAGATCTGATCACCTTGGCCATATGGCTCAGTGGGTTGGAGCGTTGTCCCATAAACCGAAAGGTTGCAGGTCTGGTCCCTGGCTGAATGGCGCATACAAGAGGCAACCAATCAATGTTTCTCTCCCTCTCTCTCTCTCCTTTCCTTCCCCTCTAAGATCAGTGAGCATGCCCTTGGGTGAGTATTACCAAAATAAAATACATAAATAAAATGACTTAAAAAATAAGGCTCTGGTGAGGTATCGGGAGGCGGAGAGTCCAGGTCACTAAAGTTAGTCTAACACGGGGTTTCAGCCTCAGCTCTCCTGGCACTTTGGATGTATGGTTCTTTCGTCGTAAGAGCTGTCTTGTGCATGGCAGGACTCTTAGCAGCCTCCACTAGAGCCCAGGAACACCCTCTGCCCGCCTGCTGAGAACCGCTGGTCTAATCTAATTCAGCAATTGTAAGAAATACTGTGTGTGAGAGAGCTTGGCAAGGAGTCCGGAAAACAGAGTTCCTTACTACTTGCCTTGTCCGGGCAGTGACAATCCTGACAGACCCACACACCTGTCACAGAACCCAAGTCTGTGACAGAGCTGACAATCTTACCATTTACAGACATCTCATCACGAAGAGCCTTACGAGCCAACATCTTAAGATGGTTTTCATGTGACTTTTTTCAAAATCCACAACCGACATCTTTACCCTAGAAGAGAAATACGCAAAACATACTTTTCATTCTAATAGAAACACTCTTAAGGTGTTTACGCGCGAGACTGGTGCTTAAAACGCTGAGCCTCAGTAAGCCAGGACTCTTCACAAAAGATGTCCTTTCAGACAGGGATAACTTTAAATCATCCTCAGCTCAACCTGTAACACACATTTCTAAACCCCAGCCGGCCAAAAAACTCATTTTCCAAGGCTCCCTTTCACCCCGTAAGCAGGGGAATCCATTTTGGTTTCAAACAGTGACACCTAGTGGCCCCCAGATGACTCTGGCACAGACCCGCATTTCCGGATTCTAGATTTATGCCAACATTTATTTGTTCGCAGAACTGAACTCAACTTCAGAATAAAGTTATCAGGCCGCTGTACGTGACAGACCTTCACGCCATCTCGGCTTTCTCGGTTTTGGTGCCCACCCAGATCCTGCCTCTCCACCCACCCATTCTTACTCATTTCGGGGTCTCATTCATTACTTTGACGCTTCAACCTGCAGGTCTCCTTCTATCTCTGCACGTGCCAAAGACAGACCTGTGGGAAAGGAAGAAATGAGCATGCAAGATTCATTGCAAAAAATGCGTCTTTCCAAAGTCTGCAGTCCCAGTATATGTGGAATTAAATAAAAACTGCTCGGGACCGTTCTCAAGGTACTCCAGGAGGAAGTCAAGTACTGAGAGGTTAACACTCTCGAGATATGAATTCAGAGCTGCCACTATCAGCCCGCCTTGCGGGCGGCCCCATTAAACCCTCGGGGCCGCTGGGGCGGCAAGGTCAGCCCCCAGGTGGCCATGCGGTGCCCGGGGTTGTGTAGGTGGGGAGGATCTCTGTCCCCCAGAAGCGGCCCTTCGACGCCGAAGGCGTGCTCGAGGTCTCTCCCTTCGATCCTAAAAACTCCCGCCGTTTGGAACGCGTTTTCTGACCCAGCATCTTAGCTAATTCTCCCAACCACCCTATAAATTCGGTTACCAGTTGACACCATTTCGCCTTTGAGAAAGGAGAGGCCAAACGTGCTGGCACCCAAGGGAGACCCCCGTTTTCCCACCTGCCCAAGGCCTGAGGCTGCTCGCCGCGCTGGGCCGAAAGAGATGCCACCATGGCTCCCAGCCACGCGGCGGGCCCGGGAAAAAGGACGAAGCCCCACCTGCGCGCAAGTCTTCCCCGTAGTCTCGCTGGAACTCTCGCGATGCTACAAAAGGGCTGATGGGAAATGTAGTCTACATAACAGTCGCTGGGGGCAGCCGCATTTTCAGTGCGACTCTGGAACCGCGTATGGTGGTTGCCACCACCAGGGGCAGCAGAGGGCCCGGGCCGGGACACCTGCTCTGTGAAGAGCCGCGGCCGTTAGAAAATGAAGGTGGGCTGTCGCCTTAGCTACTGAGTGCACAGATTGAGCCTGACCGAGACTGGGGGGATAACGGGAGCGCAGAAAGTTCGAGAGGGCCCCCCGAGGGGAACGCATGAGGAAACGGAGGCACGGCTGGATTTCTTCTCCAATGCTCCGTGGGTTTCATGTGGGGCGGGGCGGGGTCCTCCGGGGTGGCCGGCTGCTTTAATGAACGGGAGGGAGCTTCTCGGAGAATCGCTGGGTGTCCCGCTCAGCCGCTGTTCAGGTTGGGGCGAGAGTGGCGAGGCCCGGGCGGCAGGGGGTGCCCGAGAGCGGAGAGGGGGTGGCCCCCGGGCTGCTCCGAGTTTCCCTGAAGCCGGGGGCGATCCTCCGCTGCAGGCCCCGCGGCCGATGTGTGGCTTTTAACGCCGGGAAGGAAAAATAATTACGTTTTGAAAAAGAACAGAGAATAATGCAACTCCCACAGGTACTCCTGCATGCTCTTTTTCAGGCAGCCACCCTGGCTTCATTTTTGAAACACTAGGGCAGAGCAGCCCGAGCCAGGGCCAGAATTTGCACCTTTCTGGAAATGTTTAAATCTGCAAGACCGCAAATCGGTCTTTTCTGCTTTACTCTCTCCCCGTGCGACTCTTTAGCAATGCCCTCGGCGGTATTTAGCCTGGATTGGTCCGCGTGCGGCAATGCGGGGCAGGCGCTCATTTTCCGGTTACCGCATTTGTTTACGTTTGACTCCCTTAATTTGACTGCGAACACTGCAAGGCAGGAGAACGCTCTTTTAATTATTATTATTTTTCTTTTTAATTTCCTCACAGTGCCTACTTGCTGTTCCGCTGCCACCGCTCTCGGTAAGTACTCAGCAAATAATCATTAACTCCCTTAGCAGTAACTTCTATCTTGCGAAATTGGTCATTAGGCTTCTCTGCCTTACCCTGGAAGGCATTATTTTTGTATCACACTGAGAGAAAGAATGAGCTCTCCCCCAGCACACTGAGCCCATTTCATTTCCCACGACGTAAGGAGGAAATTCTAAGTGTGGAATTTGCCTAAAACCCTGGAGAAACGGCACCAGTAGGCAAGGCACCTGCGCAGGCAAAGCAACAGCGATGGCCGATTCCGTAGCGCTTCCGAGGTAGGCGCCCTTCACTGCTTGAGCTCTTGGTGTATTCACTTAATCCTCCCCCCGGGCCCTGTGGCACACGCTGTCACCACCCCACCTTACCGATGAGGGTCTGGAGTCAGGGTTTGAGCGCGGCCTGCAACGTCTGTGCTTTTACCACGAAGTGCCCCTCCCTTCCCCTCTGGCTAAAAATAATACAATAAATGAAATCATTTTTTTTTAAGGTTTTTCTGTAATGAAAAAAAGGGCATTATTTGCATCAGACCCTGTATATAAATTGATCTTCTGTACAAGGGATTTTGGTTTGGGGGAAGTGGAAAGGGGAGGGAAGGAGGTCTTTGTGTGTTTGCCACCAGAGTTGGGGATGAAATTAGAGATAGGGTTGAAAGGGGGGATGATGGGCACCTGCTTCTGTGTTTTGAGCCACTTTCTGGCGGGAAGAGTGAGGACGAGGGGCTGCCACAGCTGAGGTTGAACCCCAGTACAGCACCGGGCTCAACAGGGCTGTCTCGGGTCCCAGGTTAGTGCCAGTGTGCAGTGAGGGCCACTCTTCACAGCTCGAGAAGGGCCACCATGTAGCTTGCACACCTGACAGGGCACTTAGTGGGAGAGCAGCAGGCTCACGGCCAGTGGGGGTGTCACGGGCTTCTGGGCTGTGGCCAAGAGGCTGGAGCAAAATGCAATGAGGGGCCTTGTGCCTGAGCACCTGTCAGGGACACTACGTAGACAATCCAGGGGGCACTTCCAAGAGGGCCTCTGGGTTCCTGAATGAGCACACAAGGGCTCAGAGCTGTCGAGACAAAACGTTAAGGTTGTTGGGACCCACCTGCTCTCAGTCACTGCTGAGGTCTAGCACATTTGAGTTTTACATCTGGTGGAATTGCAACATAGCTGTTATTCAGCGTAGTGTAGATCTGTAGTGACACAGTGAGAGCCACAGAGTTTAGTGATCAGTGACAGAAGGTCACGGGGCAGGGGTCTGGGTGCGAAGGAGAATCCTAGTGCACAGGCCTGCTGTGCTCGGGCGGTCAGCTCATCGGGTTCCCCCCACCGACAGGATTTAAGACACGGCATGCCCGACCCACAGTAATGGAGAGCCGAGTCTTTGGTATATTGTGGTTAATTTCTCAACCTGGAAAGGAATCTTTCATTTTGTCGGTAAGAACGTGAAGGGGGGTAGGGATATCCCAACAGTTGTCTGCTTACATCGAGGACAGCTGCACCAGTGATGTCTGTGCGGCGGGCACAGTGAGTTGACAGTCCCGCAGCTGCTCCTCCTCCCCCTCACAACCCGAAGGGCCTGAGAGCTCAGGGAAGCAAGCTCCTCCCCAGCCAGAAGGGGTGAATCTCGACGAGCCTGCACCGGACCCAAAGGAGAAATCTGTTCCCTTGGCCAGTAATTGTTTTAGGAAAAGGTCTGCGATACAGGGCTGCCAAGTTTGGGGAAGTTTTCTTTAAAAAAAAATAAAGTAAAATCCCCTCTTCTGGCCTTGGGACATAGTGAAGATGTGATGCTGAGACCGCAGCAGCCACCTTGCGTCATGAGGCTTACTTCAAAGCAGGAGCCGAAGGTCTGGGATGGCAGAGTGGAGAGAGAGAACCTGCGTCCTTGACGATGCTTTGGAACTGCTGAAATAACCAGTCCCGAAGTCCCCTGCCTTCGGACCTTTTGTTTCAATTCGGAGACGCATTTTCACATTTGAGCAGCAAATGTATATTAAGTGTTTGCTCCCAGCCCGGCACCCACAAAGCACCTTTTTTTGAAATGTCTTTGTTGCGATCCAGCTGACATACAAAAAGCTGTACGTGTTCAGTGTATAAACTTGATGACTCTAAGTTCCCTTTATGTGGGATCTGGTTTGACCCTCACAACCGCCCTGTTATTTTCCCCCCATTTTGCATATGAGGAAGCCAAAGTGAACAAGGGGGAAGTAATTAGTAAGTCGAAGCAAGGAGAGCCAAGCTCAGACAATCCAACCTCAAAATCCGTGGTCTTAGCCACTAAGCTGGGTTTCCTGAAAAAATGCACTGTGACGGTGGAATGTGTTTTGCTAATGGATTTTTTAAAAATAAGTGGATTTGAAGACTAGGTCATGTTCTGTCGACTTCTGCTGTTTTCTGCACTGCCTTCTCACAGCCATTGCACGGCCTCTTGTCCATGCAGTCAGTTCTTGTGGCCTTGAAATTTCCTTCCCCTCGTCCTCTCCTCTGCTTAGCAAATCCCAGCTCATACTTCTGTGCCTCCTCTGCAAAACCTTACAGGGGACGCTGTGACAGTCCCCAGGCACTTTCCTCAGCGTGCTGTGGCAGGTCGGTCTAGCACACGCTTTGCAGCCAGGCCGGCCTGGAGTCAAGCCCAGCCCTGGTGATTCCAGCTGAGTAAACTTGGGCAGATGACTGTCCCCTCTCTCTAAGCCTCCTTTCTTGTCCGCAACCTGAGGAGGATGAGCACCGGAACCTCTCAGGACTCTCAGAATTGCGCTCACGGGGCACCCGGCACTGGCCTGGCACGAGGAAAGCGCTCAATAAACAGATCTCTTGTTATTTGACCATACTTCTTTCACTACTCGCTCTTTTATGGTTGTTTTCATGTCTGGCTTTTCCACCAGACCGTGAGCAAGATAAGGATCAGGGCTTCATTCTTGTGTTGTTTCTTTTTAACTTTTGTTTTTCTGATTATAAATGATGACTTTTTAAATTTTTTTTATTTTTAGAGAGAGAGGAAGGGAGGAAGAAAGGGAGAGAACATGAGTGTGTGAGAGATGCAGTTGCCTCTCACATGCCCCCTACCGGGGACCTGGCCCACCACCCAGGCCTGTGCCCTGACTGGGAATCGAACCTGTGACCTTTTGGTTCACAGGCCAGCATTCAATCCACTGAGTCACACCAGCCAAGGCTCTTTTTAACTCTTTAAGTCATCTTTATTGGGGTATAATTGACACACAGTAAATTGCATGTTTAAAATGTATGGCCCAGTAGTCCAATAAATGTATTCACCCATGTAATGACAACCCCAGTCACAATTTAGAACATGTCATCACTCCAGAGAGCACCTTTGTACCGTGTTACAGCCAGTCTCCATCTCCAACCCTGGCCCCTGGCAACCACTGATCTGCTTTCTGTCACTATAGATTAGTTTGGCCTGTGCTAGAATTTCATATAAACGGATTCATACAGTGGGTATTCTTTTCATGTCTGGCTTTTCTCAATTATCCGCGTTATGGCTTACATCAGTAGTTCATTTCCTTTTTATTTCTGACTATTATTCCATTATATGAACATACCAGAGTTTGTTTATCCATTCACATGTTGATGCATATTTGGGTTGTTTCCACTTTAGAGCTAGTATTAAATAAAGCTGCTGTGAACATTTTTGTACGGATCTTTTTGTGAACATGAATTTTCATTCCTCATGGATAAATTCGTAGGAAACTGCCAAACTGGTTTGTTTCCCAAGCAGATGCAACACTGTACGTTCCCCCAGCAACATATTACAGGGTTACGGTTGCCCCACCCCCTCACCAGCACCTATTACTGGCAGTCTTTCATTTCAGCCATCCTGGGGTGTGTGGTAGTACCTCGGGATTTTTCATTTGTAGGTCCCTCCTGACTTCTCATGTCAAGCGTCTTGCTATGTGTTTACTGGCCATGTATGTACTTTTTTGTGAGCTGTCTATTAAAACTCCCCCCTTTTAATGGGTGATCTTTTTGATACTAAGTTGTAAAAGTTATTTATATACCCTGGATACAGATCTTTCCTCAGATATTTACTTGACAAATATTTTCTCCCAGTCTTTCCAAGAATTTTGATAAAATCCAGTTAATCTGTTTTTCTTTTCTGGTTATTGCTTTTTGTAGCCTGTTGAGAAGACTTCCCTTTCTCCATCAAATCACCTTCGTGGCATCTGTTTTTGGACCCCGTTGATCGTGTGTGTCCTTAGGAACACGGTGCTGTCTGAGCTCTGATGTTCTCTCCCCACCTTGGCGAGCCCTGCCGGCTGCTTGACCCCCGCCCCCCAACCCCCGGGACACAGGCAGGAACCGTCTGAAGCAGATGCTGATGCGGTCATGGGTCACCATCCTGTGTGTCAAATGTCTGTTTCTTATGTTTTGCCCAGGATTCTGGTTGTCTGTGGAGGGAAGTCCTAATTCATTTTGCATCCACAGTCGCTGGCACACAGACACTCCAGGTGCTGGTTGAGTGGACAGGTCTTAGTGCTTCCAGACAGTCCACGAAGTCTCTTTTGATTGCGAGAATCTGTGGGGCCCCCAGAGGCCCATCCTCTTCATTGTAGCCGACAGTTCTTTCCCAGGAGTAGCCATTGGTTCTTTGTGTCCTTGGCACCAGCCCGCCTGGGTTCCACACATGCGTGTTAAATGGGGAAATTGAGGTGCAGAGAGGAAATGGTCATGTGATCAGGCAGTGGCTGAGCGGGCAGAACTGGTCTTCCTACGTGGGGATCTTTCTGTTGGATTAACTGGAGGCAGTGTCTCTTCTATTGCTGTCACCCCCAACACCCCCAACACACTCCCTACAATGTACACTGTAGGCCCCTAACGCTTGTTAAGTAAATGACCAGTGGAATAAATCAAATATTTTTTTTAATGCTTAGGTCAACCGGTTCCTACATACGGTATCAGATGTGGTGTGTGCGTGCGTGTGTGTGTGTGTGTGCGCGTGTGTGCCCACACAGAGCCAGGACCTACCGTTCCTCCCCAGGCTCGCAGGCTGTGGTCCCTCAGTAAACCTTTAAAAATTTTCTCAGCCACCCTCTCATCTTAGTCCCCACTAGGGGGCATGTGTATCCCACAGAGGGGTCTCTAGTCCCTGGGCGCAAGGACGGGTTTCCAGTTTAAGACAGCAGGTCCCCCTGAAGCTGCCTCCTCCATCCCCATGCCCTGCTCCTTCCCCTGCAAAAACAGAGCCCTTCTCCTCAAGCTCCCCCTCCCCCCACCCCTCCCCCTCCATGGACCTGAAGGAGGCTACGGAGTGGCTGAGGCTGTGAGCGATGACCTCATTGTCATCCCTGCCTGGCCACTGCTTCCTCCCTGAGGGGGATGACGATGATGGGTCCTGGAGCTGCATCTCCCCCTCTCCCCTCCCTGGCAGGCAGGGGCGAGTCTGGTCTGCCCTCGAACCATGAGCTCCGAAAGGGAGAGCCGTGGCAATAACGCGGCAAACCCTGCCTGGCCCACCTGCAGCCGTGTCGCCCAAGGTGGGGCCACAGCTCTCGCTCTTGGGCCCTGGCGGACGGGTCACACCCAACTCTAGACTCTGGTCCTTTGTGTCCCAACAGCTTCACGAGCCTTGGCATCACGCTGCCTGGGTGCAGGTCCTGGCTTCACCGCTAGCTGTAAGTGACCTTGAGCGAATCCTGTGAACTTCACTTTCCTTACTGGGTAAAGGAAGAGGACAATGGTCCCTGCCTCATAAATAGGATGGTGCCACGGTGCTTATAAGTGAAGCCCTGGCACCGTGCCTGGTACCTAGTAAGTGTTTGAGACATGTTAGCCATTATTACTAACATTAGTAGCAATCGTTATCATTACATTAATGTAAACCACAGTGTAAACCTCTTGGCCATTCTCCTTTTGAGGCTGCCAAAGAAGCATCGCTTTCCTCTAGCTCAAGGTCTCGGGCTTCTCCCCCACAGTGAGGACCCTGCCGAGGGACCCTGGGAGCCTGCAGGACCAGCGGGGCGCCCTGCTCCCATGCCCTCATGCCTGCCTCCGGCTAGGCGCACGCCCGTCCCATCACGGACCTCCCTCCAGGGCCATCCTGCCCACTTTCATACGCCTGGGAAGGGCAGGGACTCCCCGAGGTGGCATCTGCACCCTAGGGTGACGCAGGACAGCAGCAGCTGCTATGGCTGCTTCCCTTGTCCCCTACCCACCCTGCCACCTCATCAGCTCTCTGGTCATGTTCCAGCCTCCAGGGGAGATTGGCAGCAGCCCTGAGTCTCAGGCACAGAAGTGGCCAGCGGCAGCACCTTCCCGGCTGGGCCGCTGCCCGGGCCAGGCTGCAGCCCAGAGCAGCCTTCTCCCTGTCACTCAGGCTCCCACCCGCAGAGAGATTAGCATTCAGAGGGAGGATGGAACACACCAGGGCAGCCGCCTCCTGGCTTCTCTGGGAGCTCAGATTCATGCCCTGGAGCCGAGCCAGTTGCTGGGGAGGTGTCCAGGCCGAGAACCCCGCTGGAGGTTGGGACAGGGGTCTGGACTCACGGAGGCAACGTGGTACTCTCTCATACTGGGGGCTGGCTCTTCCGAGGTGCCCCTCACCCAGCAGTCGCACCCTCTGCTGTCCTCTAATTTGCTTCAGAATTTCTGCCCGCCCCCCCAGCTGTTGTGTCTGCGGAAAGACAGGGCAGGAAGGGCCATGGGGTGAGGGGGTGAGCGGCTCTAGCTGTTTGGAGCCTGCGAATTGTTCTGAGATTACTGAACGTTCGGTAACTGACAGGGCACAGACAATCACACTAGCTCACATGTGCTGAACACTTAGCGTGCTGTGCACTTTACACGCGTTATCTGACTTAACCCATTCAACGCCTCTATGAGACGGACCGGGGAGACCCCGCTCTCCGCCTCAGCTCCGTCCCTCCACGTGCCTCACTCCTATTATGGTCAGCCCACCAAGCACCTGGGCTTTCCTGCTCCTACTTCCAAGCAGTGGCTCTTTCCAAGGAAATAGGAGGAGGGAGGGACTCAGGCCCTTGGGGACACTGTGTCCATCCCTGCCATGGCCTTCGCACCAACCCCTGTGACAGGAGACAGCAGGCTGAGGAGGGGGCACTCGGTCCTGGCAGCTTTCTGTAGGGGAGCCCTGGGCGGAGGGAGGACACGTGCTGTGCAGACGGGCCAGGGCTGGCAGGGCCCAGGAACGAGAGGCGGAACGAGAGGCAGGCGAGCGAGCGTGGGCTGGGCCTGGGGGAAAGGCATAAACAGCCTGCTCCCACCGCAGTCGCCTGCACCCTGTGGGAGAGCCCCTCCCTCCCAGCCCACACGTCCCGCTGCCAGGGCCCCCGCTGCCAGAGCCCCCGCTGCCAGCCTGGGCAGGCACAGCCCCCATCGCCCCCGTCTCCGCCTCTGCTGCCCTCCCTTAATCCCGAATGGGTCCCCGGAGGAGCCACCATCTCCTGAGCAGGTCCTTAGAACAGTGCTGCAAAAGGGTGTCACTTTGTGGCTGTGTGTCTGGGCTGTGAGCCAGCCCCGGTACAGCCAGCTGACCTTGGCCTGACAGCTTCTCCGACCAGTGGAAGGAGGCAGGCAACCTGGAAATGGCAGAGAGCAGAGGCCAGGATGAAGTAACAGGAACGTGGCCAATAGATCAGAGACTGAATGCAAAGATTGGATCAGGGAACACAGACAGTCTGGGAACAGTGCCCTCTGGCCCTCCGCCTGACAGCCCGTCACCAGGAAGGCTGATGCCTCCCAGGAGAAAGGCTGACAGGAGCTGAGACAGGTGGCTCGGACTCACGGCCCCTGTCAAGGGGTCCCAGCACAGAGCTCCTTCCCTGGTGCGTCTCCTCCCTGCCTCCACCTGCCCCACTTTGAAGGCTCTCACAGAACCGCCATGCTCCCTGCAGGACCAGCAAGCCCTCCGGCTCCCGCGGGGCCTCGGCGGCCTCCCCGGGTCTCTCCTCCTTCCTGCCTCCCCTTCAGATGTGAGGTGCTGCTGTCTAGAAAACTCTCCTGTCTCCTGCTTCCCGAAAGTCAGGGGCAGGGGCCAGCCATGCAGAGACCTGGCAGCTGGGTGGGCAGGGGGTGCTGAGAGGGGAGGAGAGCCGCACGCATGTGGGGGTGGGGGCTTTGGGAGGTGAATGGCTGCTGGAGACAGTCGGGAGCAGCTGCCTGCAGGGTCTGTGCCTGGATCCCAGGGAGCAGAAGCGGAAACCTGCTTTTATCCCCGCTCGGATCGGGCAGGGCTGTGAAGAGAGAAATGGCAGAGCAGCCGGGGGCCGAGGAGGCCTCCGCAGTTACTGAGCAGTCCGCAGGCTGACAGAAGTGGGTGGCGTGCCTCTTCCCTTCCCACATTCCACTGCCCGCTTGGAACACGCACACTCATGCATGCACACACACGCTCGGGAAACTCTCGGAGGACAGCGGGGGGTGGCTTCTGTCTAGCTGCAGGCACGCAAGTCACAGATCCAACTGCATGTCTTATTGATCGTTTCAGCAGAGCAGCCAGGGACAGGGTGGGCTCTCGGGACCAGGGAGAAGCAAATGCCATAGGGAGTGAGTGCAAGCTGACACCACACAGCCGTGGGCCACGGCTGGGGTCTAACTGTGGCTCCTGGGCTGCCAGAGAGGCGGCTGGACAGGGAAACCCCTTCCCGCACTGAGCGCCCGCGAGCTTCCGGGTGCCTGCGGGGAGGCCTCTGTGGGAACTCTGGGTTCCCCTCTTGTGAGCTAGCCGTCACTGGGCAAATCGGTCGGCCTCTCCATGCGTTTCCTCGTCTCTAAACCGCGGCTGACAGTGTGAGCAGTCTCTGTGGGTATCGTGAGGGTCAAGTTAGAGCGTGAACAGGAAGCCCCTCCTTGGTAAACGTGAGTCTCCCCTTGTCCTACCCCAACCTGGACTTCAGGGGTGCTGAGTTCACCGCCGAGGGGAACCCGCTGAGCCCCACCCTGTGGGCCTGCCTCAGAGGTGCCCCAGGAACTACCCAGGAGGGAGCCTGTCCCAGAGCCATGAGCACCTCTTCTGTCCACCCCCCGCCACCAGCCTGCCCCAGCCAGGCCTGGCCTCAGGAGCCGCACAGCCCGGGCCTGGGGAGAAGTGAGGGCTGGCAGGCTCAGGGGCTGAGCGGCAGAAGTCTTCCTCCTCATCTGCCGCTTTTTCTCATTCTGCCCCCCGCCGCTGCTCCACCCCAGCCCACCCCACCCCCGCATCCTGCTCCGGGAAGGGGCAGACCAGGACCAAGCGGACATGGAAAGCCAAGCTAGACAGGCTAGGCTTGTATGGCCAAGTGGGCACTCCAGAGCACCCTTCTCCCTGAGAAGTCCGCCAGCACCGCCCCATCCCCGAGCCTAGACAGTGCTGTCAAGACCACACGTGGCACTCTGAACACCAACCCTGGCTGCCTGGCAGCGAACATACAGGCTTAAGGGAGGAGCTGATGGAGGGAGTCCACCTTCCTGTCCTCAGCCCCATTGATGGCCACACAGCCAGCGTGGCCTGCTCTGCTCCCACGTGGCCAGGCCTTGCACACACTCCCTTCCCGGGCCCCAGCCCTGCCCTCGGCCCTCCGGCGCTTGGGCCCGGCCTACCTGCCTCAGCCTGCCGACCCCAGGGCCTGGGGCTGAGCTCCCCCGGAAGAGGTAAGGGCTTCCTCCAGAGGCGCCGTCTTCCTAAACAGAGGAAACCGTGGGAGTCAGGAGACCGCAGGGAGGGACTGTTCTCTGGGAAAACTGAGAAAAACTCCCAAGCAAGCTCTGCTGTGTGTCTCTTTGCTCCTCAGTCACAATTTTCAGGTGAGATAAGAGCCTCATGGCTTCTGATATGTCTGCCAGGATGAGCGACAGCAAAGCCCCGCCTGCCCACCCCACGGCGCCAAGTTCGCCCATGAGCGCAGGGCTTCAGCCAGCTCCAGCGCAGTAGTGCGCCCGGGCTCACCCGGGCCCGGGGCAGGGAGGGCGGACCAGGCTAGAGTCGTGAGAGGGGGTCTGGGGTTTGTCCCACCCCACTGTTGAGGGACAGGAGCACCCAAGAAACCAGCTGGAACTGACAGCTGTGGAGCTGGAGAGCAGAAAGCTCACCCCTCGCGCCGCCCCGGGCCAGCCCTCTGTGGCAGCTGGCATCGGCAGGAGCAGGAGGGGTTAGATGTTTAGGCCAATTCTTCCTGTTTTCTGGGTCCCAAAGACTTCAGAGACGACCGCTTCCTTCTGGCTAGGCCACACGAGGCCAGGCCTGGCCGGATGGTGCCAGGTCCAGGCCCACTTCACAGAGAGGAGAGAGACTGCCCGAAGTGAGGGAACTGTCGGTCCCATGCCAGCCACAAATCGGATGGATGACCTTGAGCAAGTGGCTCAAGGGTCCCTCTCTCTCAGTTCCCTCCATCTTTCATCAGATAGGAACCCTTGTCCTGCCAGCTCTCTGCCGCTGCGACGAGACGAGACTAGACGGACGGAGATGCCCAGGGAGGAGCTAGGCGAGAAAGCCCTGGGGAAGGGTGAAGCCCTGATCAAGCGTGAGGTAAGGACAAGGACAAGGGGTCAGCCAGCATTTACAGTGAGCGCCTCTGTGCCGAGTGCTTTCCAGAGGCCGTCTCGTTTGGGCCTCCAGAAGCCTCACGACCTTGGCTCCTAATGCCAGTTTACATACAAATGAAAAGGCTCCGTAAATTGCCCAGGCTCTCAGTGAGAGAGGAGCTAGAATTTAAACTCTGCCCAAGTCCAGATCTGAACTCCACAGTGAGGACCGGTGAGCATTCGAGGGCCTCCTGTGTGTGAGGCCCAGTGACGGTCACTTTATACATGGCAGCCTGTCCCAGCGGTCATACTAATCGGGCACTGCCACGGCCACCTCAGCTAGCCTAGGTGTCCAGGAGGATGCCACAGAAATGCCTCTTTTGCCCACACATGCCTAGGACTTCCCAGTGGGCCTCCTGACGGTGGAACCGGGGGAACGGGGCCGAGACATAACGACCCAAGCCCTCTCGGCTTGCCAGTCTCCACTGCCTCGGAGGGGCGCTCTGCAGGCAGGCCCCACAGCCCGAAAGAGACGTGGGGTGCACAGGTGTGCGTGCCTGCCGACTGGCTCAGCCATCTGAGCCCTGTGGGGAGACACCGTTCTTCCAGGGGCCCTGTGGCCCACCGGCTTCATGCCTTTTGCTTCGCTGGGAGGGAGAGAAGCAATGCCAAGGGCCAGTAGATGCTTCTGCAGGAGAGAATGTCCCTCTTCAGACAGGTCTCCCACACTAGGTGGGTCCATCGGTGCAAAAGGACATTTCAAACAACATGTTCTGAATAACCATTTGTGGAATTTTCTGTGTTTCGTTGGACCTAGGAGCCCCTATCATCAAAGGACACTGGTTACCCAGGGAAGGAAAAGCCCAGAAGTTCCCCAAACTTCACGCCTTGTAAGGGCCACATGGCTTCTACCTAGGGAAGAGTTAACTTTCTGGCCACTGGAGACAGCGGCCTGCCCGCAGGGGCTGCCCAGCCAATGACACTCGGTGTTGATGATGTCATGCTCCTCCTGCGCCTTCTATTGGGGACTGGACAGCGAATCCTGCTGGAGGTTCAGGCAGTGGGGCCGCTGAAGCTGGGCGGGGGCAGTGGGAAAGGGGGGGCAAGGGAAGTCAGGCAAAGCCAGCAGAGCTGCTTCTGCCTCATCCCTCTCTCCAACCCCCCGGGCTTCAGGAAGGGACCCCGGGAGCCAGCCTGCGCTCTTGGACACACAAGGCCGAGCAGCTTCAGTCCAGAGGAAAGGCTGGGGCTCCCGTCCCGACGGGACTACACAGGCACTGAGCCTGCCCACCAGGCACACAAGGGGGTGAGGGACCATCAGGCAAGGCAAGCGCACACATACCAACGTCTGTCCCCAGGCATGGACAGGGACAGGGACAGGGGACAGCGGCAGCTGCCTCAGCAGCACCCTCCCTCCTTCCCCAGACTCTCTCCTGTCTTACCTGCTGGAGGACTGGGAGTCTGTTCCCAAGCTGCTGCCTGTAACTGTCCCATCGGCTTCGCTGGGCTCTCTGTCGGGGGGAGAACAGGCAGGAAGAGCTGTGGGCCAGACCCCAGACCCCCTCTCCTGCTTCTCTGCAGGGCCTAGCCCCATCGGGCTATGGGACTGGAGGTGGCAGTCAATGTCTTTGAAGCGCTCCAAGCCCCCTACTCTGATGGGGAGTCCTTGCAAATCCTTGTAGCCTCCCTGGAGATCCAGGCAGCCCCCGCCCACCTTCAGCCCAGCCCAGCAGCATCTCCCCCGACCCCCGCCCCCAGCCCGCGGCCCAGTCAGTCTCTCACGGGTGGACCTGGTTGGCAAATCGTCGGCGCCAGAGCACAGCCAGGGTGCCAAGCAGGAGGAGGGCGGTGCACATGGCTCGGCTGCCCCATCCCCTCCCAGATGGGGTCTGCAGGAGAGAACCGCGATGACCCCTGCCAGCCCTCCCGAGCCACTGCCCCGAGTCCCGAGGTTCCTGCTGGCGGTGGATTGGAAGCCACAAGCCGATTACTGGGATCAGCAGACCTGACCTTGGGGAGACCGATTAACCTCCCTGGGCCCGGGTTGTCCCCCCAGTGCAGGGCCCATCGACCTCAGTCTGTTCTGGGTAAAGACAGACGACGACGCAGGCCTGGCCTCAGAGGAGCGTAGTCCAGGCAAAGCACTGGCAACTTAAACAGCTGCCACATTGAGTGACCTAGGCGATTAAAGGCACCTGCAGGGCACGTTGGGAGGGGTAAGCATCAGGGGAGGCTTCAAAGAGGAGCTGGGGACATGTGAATTTGCGGGTGCTCCAGGAAGGATGAGCCCTCAGAAGACCCAGCCAGGGTGGCCAGGGCGGCAGACTTGGAAAGCACAGGGCATGTTCCGGCAGCTGGAACCTGAGTGGCAGCAGGGCAGTGATGTCACAGGGGAGGTGGCAGGAGGGGAGGAAAGGGGAGGGGAAGAGGGGAGGAATAGTAGGTGATGAAGCAAGAAGGGTAAGGGAGTTCGGTTCCACCCTCTGGACAGTCCTCTCCAAACACCTCTGGTTAGCTCCGCTCTGCAGGAAAAGGCGGAGCTGAAGTGTGCACTTGCAAAACAAATCTATGCATTCACTTAAAAATTCCCTACTCTGCCTCTAAACACGGTCCTGCCCCACGGACACACATAAAACTTGTAAAGGATGAGATGAAAATAAGTACAAACAAGATTTCTCCTACTTTCTTTCCATACCCTGGTGAAAGGCTTGGGCAGCCGCTGGGAAGGCCGCCGCACTGGCTCTGGGGGCCCATCAGAGGAGCTCAGGGAGGTGGCCCAGTGCAGGGTGCTCAGCTTTGGCCAAGGCAGGTGCAGAGGCAGAAGGCAACGGCAGCAGGGACCAAAGTGAGGACATGGGTCTGAGAGGGCTATGAGAAACTGAACCCCCACCCCTCCGTGCCCCTCCAAGACCCCTACACGACAGCTAGGCTTTCCTTCCCTCAGCGGGGATGGGAGCGTGCCCAGAGGCCACCAGCCCAGGTTTCCAGGAACGCACCTGAACCTGGAGGGCCAAAGAGGCCTGGAGCTGGGACTGCCCTTGGGCTCTCTTCTTTGAAATGTGAATTTTAAAATAAATGCAAAAACCAAAGCTGACTAGGAGGAGAGCTGACCTCTGGCAATACTTAAGCAGTGGGACACGAAGTTTTCAGAAGGGCAGGGTCACCAGGGAGCCTTGGGGAAAACTGGACACACCCGGAATGTGCAGTCACATGGTTCAGAGGACACGCAGCGGCCGGGTCTGGCATCGGGGCTTCCGCTGGGAGTCAGAGGTGGGACCTGGCCGTCCCAGGGCTGAGCGGCCGCTTGCAGGGTGGGAGCCCTGCAGCTCTCTGAGACACAGTCCCCACCTCTGGTCCAATAGCACTCACACCTCCCTGAGCAGGGCGGCCAGGACAAGAATATGTCTCCTCCACCCCTGGACCCCTCTCTGATAGGGGCCTTTGTGGCTGAGATGTCTCCTGCAATCCGGGCCTCCCCAGGACTTCTTGACCCTCCCAGGTCTGCTTTGTCCAGCTCTGCTGCCTCTCCTCTGGACTTTGCCCCCCAGGACCAGAATTCGGGGCAGTGCCTGCCTGTGTCATTAATAAGCCACCAGGAACTTCTTTCCAACGACATGGGTACTTACAGAGGGGCAGGGGGTGCGGGACGGAAGGAAAGGGGGCACCGGCCCCTGCCGCTCAAGTTTGACAGCGGACCCCCACCCCGCAGCGGGGGATTCCGTAAAGCACTGGGGCCCGGAGCGGACCCAGTCCTAACCGTCCATTGCCCCGGGTCCGGAACTGGGCGAGTGGCGCCGCGACCCCCGGCGGCTAGCTGGGTAGAGGCCGGGAGCCAGCGGGGTTCAGATCGAGCCTTGGCGCTGCGCGAGAGGCTCCCGTCCACCCCTCCGACGGGCGACCACACAGCAAACGCCTGGAAGTCTATGACTTTGAGTCGGTTCCCCGTGGCGTGAAGGGTGCACACGCGTGCGCGCCGGACTCCGGCCGCGGCGTAAGCGGGGCCACGGGGCCCCCAGACCCGCACCCGCCTGGGCGCACTCCTGCGCGGCCCGCACCGCCCCGGGCCGCTTGACCGCCCCTCCTCCCGGGACCCCCCAGCACAGCCGCCACACCCACGTCTCAGCCCCGCCCTGCGGTCAAACTCCGTGGGGCCCCTGTGGGAGGGCGGGCGAGCGCCTACCCCGTCGCCTCCACCCTGCGCAGCCTTCACCTTGCAAAAACTGGCTCAGGCACACGGGGTTGGGGGTTTGGAGCGAATTTGTTTTTTTGTTTTTTTGTTTTTTTACATTTTTCCATCAGACCACATCCCCGCCCCCCGCTCGCGGTCCCCCGCCCCCCGCACATATACCCTGCGCGCAGACACACACACACACACACACACACACACGCGGCGCGCACAGACACGCTCCCTCCCTCCGGCGCGCTCTGCCCCTCGCCCGCCAGCTCGCCCGCCCGCCGCGCACGCAGCCGGCCTCGGCTCCCCGTGCCCCGCGCCCCGCGCCCCGCCGCCGCCGAGTGAAGCCGGGCTGGGCTGGGTGCTGCCCATGGAGAAAGTGCCGGGCGAGATGGAGATTGAGCGCAGGGAGCGGAGCGAGGAGCTGTCCGAGGCGGAGAGGAAGGCGGTGCAGGCTATGTGGGCCCGGCTCTATGTCAACTGCGAGGACGTGGGGGTGGCCATCCTGGTGAGGTAGGTGTCGCCCCAGCTCTGCCGGGCTCGGGGGGAGGGAAACCGGCAGCGGCTCCGGGCAGGGGCGGGCTCGGCCGGGGTCCGAGCTCCGGCGCCACCTCCCCAGATGCGATTGGGGCCGGGCAGGCGGGTGCCGGCAGCGTGGGGCGCCTTGGGTGGGCAAGGCTCCGACTGAGCCCTCCCTGGTCCTGGGCTCGGGGCGCACCAGGAACTAGGAAGCAGATGCAGAAGGAGGGCACCTAGGTCCCCCTGCTCTCCCTGGCCTCAGAACTCCAAGCTCAGCCAGTCATGCCTTTCCGGCCGGCGACCCCAGCCTCCCAGCTGAGCTATAGACACATGTTTACCAACCTTCAAAAAGGGGCTTCAGTGGGGGTTCCCCATTTTAGAGAAGGGAAAACTGAGGCTCAGCCCATGAGGTGGACAAAGAGGAGCAGAGCCCCCCGTCCACACAACCCTTGGAAAGAATTCAGAGCCTCATGGAAGAACAGAGCAAAGGGGAAGAACATAGAGGTCAGAAGGGACAGAGGCTCTGTCCAGTTTTCCCAGCAGCCCCTTCCTGACCCCAAGGAGTGGGTCCGCAGGGAGCTCGCAGGTGAGGCACAGGTGAGTGGCGAAGAAGAGTGTCCCCGAGGATACTGTCCCTGCTAAGTTTCTGTGTGCGGAAGGGATGAAGCTACAGGAGACAGGGCCCCCACCCTGAACCCACCACCTGGGGAGAAAGGGCCATGTGTCTTGGGCTCAGGGGCGGTTCAGACGCTACATGCCTGGGAGGGGCCCCCATACACATTCGTGCTGTTATTTACCCACATATGCGCTAGTGTTTACACCATTCCTGTATAGAAAGTGTCCCCAAGCCCCACAAGCTGGCAGCTGACTATAGCTACAGATCTGTGCTCACTTTCCTCAAGTGCCGGTCCCTGGGGGTGCCGGCGGCAGAGAGGCCCCAGACCACGGTCACCCTCAAACCCGTCCTTGGCAGGGGGAGCTATCAAATCTAGGGCAGAGCCCATCAGTCTTATTATTTGAAAAGGGGGCAAACCCTCGCTACAGAGAGGACAGACAAAGTGCACCCCGGCTCCCATCCTGGCCCCGTCTCTGGCTCCTCCTTCTCCTCCACACTCTCTGCCTTCGGCCTCCCCCAAACCTGGGACCTACCCAGCTCCGTGTTGATATGCCCTGATTCCAGTGAAGAAACAGATTTGGGGGGAAAAAAGATCAAGAGGCACCCTTGAGGAGCTGGAGGAGGATTCCTGAGGAAGGGGCAGCTATTCTGGAAGCTCCTGGGGGTGGTGGGGAAGCTAAGAGGGGATTTCGGACCCCGAAGCCATCGGACATTCAGAGACGCAGCTCGCGCGTGGGAGAGCACCTACACAAGCACACGGTGCTCGGAGGTGCCCTGGGTGCGCTGGGCTGCCTCCCGGGAGGGCCGCCCGCAGCCTTGTGCAAGTGCGCGGCCCACCAGGCCTGGGATGCACCAGCGCACCCAGGGGTCACCGAGAGGAAATGAGACAGAGTCCCCAGGAAAGACCTTGGAGGATCTTTGCGCCACCTCCTGCCATTTGCCAGTGAGAACATGTAGGGGATGGGTCCCAGATCCGGCTCCTGGGGTACCCCCCAGCCTCCCCAGAAAGGGGGGCTTGCAGAGAAAGAAACTGACCCCTGAGAGCTGAGCCATTTCTGCAGAGCCTGAGCTCTTGGAGAAGCTTCTTTCTCTCTGTGAACCCTTCTAGTGCCCCATGCCTGACTCTTGGAGCCGGAGCGGAGTGGGGGAAGGTGTTCACCAAAGCACCCCATACTCAGAGAGAGGCCCACAATTAGTCTGGGAAAGCCCGAGACAGCAGTTACCGTCCGGCCTGCTGTACCCCCATGCCACACGCCTCTGGAACCTGCCTCCGTGTTGGCCAGCGCCCAGCCCAGCCCGGCTCAACCCCGCCAGCCCTGAGCCCCTCCAGCCTTCCTTGCTGTTTCTGCCCTCTGCCCTCTGCCCTCTGCCCCAGGATCCGGCCATTTGTGGGGCTTAAAGAGGGGTAAGGGCAAGACTAACAAGCTTCTCAGGTGTCCCAAAGCACTTCCTCCAGGTTCTGTGCCCCTCAGTTTTGTCACAGCCCCTCCTATCTTCCCACAGAAATCCACAAGGACAGGCCACAGTGAGGGCCTGACACCAGCCCTCTGAGCGTGGCCCTCACCCTCTCCCTCCCCGCTGGGCTGAGGCCAGAGCCGCCCCGGAACCCCCCAGCTCTACCCCAGGAGTTATCGGCTACAGCCTGGGGGCCTGAGCCAGACCCCGCACCTCCCCTGCCTGCTGGGGAGGAGACAGGAGGCAGAGAAGGAAGGGACATCCACGCCCCGGGAAGGCTGCCCTCCGGTGGGCGCCCTGCCGCCTTCCCTTCACACTCAGACCAGCCTACCGCGGGCTCTCCTGCAAGGCCAGTTGCCCCCGAGAGCTGAGAAACTCCCCAGGGCTGGCCGCCGCCACCGAGGCTTCTCCTGGCAGCGCAGGCCTGGGTGGGGAGGCCGGGGAGCGAAGCCAGGAAGAAGGGGCAGAGCACCTGGCCCTGAGACTCCCCTGACACAGAAGGGGCTCCCGGGGCTGTCTTTCCTCAGGGCCATCAGCCGGCGCTGGGTGTCGAGGCAGAAGAGGAGCCTGGGTTCCAGGCTACCCGCTATTACCGCCGCCGCCGCCACCACCAGCAGCAGCACGCTGCCATAGGGGGAAACTGTCAAAGCAGGAACTGGCACCAGCTTCACTGGGCAACCATGGGCATTCAATTCCTAATCTAGACGGCAGGGATAAAGCAGCACCGAGGGTATTGCAAGGATGAGTGAGAGAGATCACTTAGTAAATGCTCAATAAACGTTTCCTGGTGGCTCCTCATCAGAAAAAAGGGATGTAATAACTGCATCGCCGTGGTGATTAAATGAAATAACAGTTGGAGAGGCTTTGCACGTTGTCACGCGCCAGGCGAATAGAAACCGTTACTCCTTCGCGATGTAAAACCCCAGAGTCTGAGATCCTCAGTTAAGGGCCGGGGTTTTCACATTTGTCCTTCATTCCAATGCTTCTCCAGAAGAAATCCAAGTACTTTCAGACTCATTAGCTCCACTCTCCTCACCAGCATGGCTGTGAAGTACGGAGCAGGGAGGGACTCCTCTTACACGTTTGCAGACACGTCCTGGTCACTCCTCCGCTGTCGGCAGCTTCCCCAGCTGGGACGACCTGGGCCAGCTGCCCTTCCTGCATCTGTTCTAGCCCTCAGGTCCGAGACTTTACCTCTGGCCTAAGGGACGGTTTGGCAAATTGTCAGCTCTCTGATCGCCAAGCGGGACGCTCTGAAATATGAAACAACCTGAAAAACCAGGTCCAAAACATTCGATACATTTTCCGAGGTTTCGGTTCTGTTATGTAAGTTCTGACTGAGTTCGTGCACATCCCTCCCCTGACGTCCAGCCTCCTTGCCAGCGTCTTCCTGCAGACCACAGGACCCTCGGCTGCGGTGCTGGGCCACTGGGTGCTGGGCCCCGGCTTTGCCCTCGGGCTGTGGGACCCAGTGCCAGGCGGCAGGGAACCCACTGATATGGCCTTGAGGGAAAAGCAGTAGCCGTGGGCCAGGCCGGGGGCCCAGGGAGAGGAAAGCCTGACTCAGGAAGCACCCCCCTGTGTGGGGAGGAAGGCTAGCACACCCGAGGACTTCGGCCCACAGCGAGTGGGGCTGCTGGGCTGGAGGGAGAAAGCTCGGGCGCAGGGAAATGTGCGCGTGGTGTTGGAGAAGTCAGTGCGGACCCGTCCAAGGGCGGACAGCTTGTCAGAAGGCCGGAATGGCAGCTTAAGGACTTTTGACTTTGTCCAGTAAACCTTGGGAAGTGTCTGATCATGAGAGTTCCGTAATGGAAGTGAGAGAGAACTTCAGATAAACGGGAGAGGTGAGGGGCTAGAGCCAGAGAGACCTGTGCCCTGTTCCAAGAAGCGCACGGGCTCGTTGGAGCTGTAAGATGTCTAGGCGTGAAGTCATTACAGAACCATGCCAGCCAGGTAAAATCAATCGCTATCTTTAATTAAATCAACCGATTGATATTCACTGTGGGCTGAGGAGGGAAGGAAGAGACAGAGCTGGGAGGAGCAGGACTGAGCCTCGTTTCTCCTTCCCTTGTTGGCTGGGTGGCCTGAGCCGGGTCAGCCCCACTTTGCTCTGTCTGCGGAGAAGGCTCCAGCCTTGTCACCCTTCAGGCCGGCATTTGCTGAGCACCCCGTGTCCGTTCTCTGCCGAGAACTCCACACGCAGCTTCTCACTTCATCCTCACAACCCGCAAGACACGAACGATGATGCCCATTTCACGGACGAGGAGACTGAGGCTCAGAAAATCACTCACCCGAGGTCACACTGGCCCGTGATTCCAGAGCTAAACCTCTAACCCTCTCAGCTGTGACCAGAGCAGGCCTCACAGGGTGTGTAGGGTCTGGAAAGGAGGCGAGAAGCACGGAAGGCAGGGGCCTGGGAGACGAAGCTGCCAGCCCAAGCCAGCCTGGCCGATAGAGATGGCGGGGACAGAAATAGGGGGCCGCGTGTAAGCCGGCTGGGCCAGAGCGGGGTCTGTGTTTGAGGGACAGCTCACCGGGTGGCGAAAACAATTATTGGCGCGGGGCCTGCCTCTCCCAGCGCGCACCCCCCACGTCCTGGCCACTGGGCCGGGAGGCGGGGGGCAGCCCTGCTTCAGCGCCCACCCCTCCCTCCCGCCAGGTTCTTCGTGAACTTCCCGTCGGCCAAGCAGTACTTCAGCCAGTTCAGGCACATGGAGGAGCCCCTGGAGATGGAGCGCAGCCCCCAGCTGCGGAAGCACGCCTGCCGGATCATGGGGGCCCTCAACGCCGTTGTGGAGAACCTGCACGACCCCGAGAAGGTGTCCTCTGTGCTTACCCTGGTGGGCAAAGCCCACGCCCTCAAGCACAAGGTGGAACCGGTGTACTTCAAGGTGTGTCAGCGCCCCCGCCCCGCTCCCCCATGCTTGCTCCAGAGCCCCCCAGGGCCCATGCGCCACCTGCAGGCACTGGCAGGGCTCACTGGAACCCCAGAGGTGACCACTGGGCCACCCAGGGTCTTTCCCTGGCTGGGCTGTGACAGGGAGGGGCAGCAGGGTGGGGGGCTGTGTCTTGGGGGTGTCTGGCTCCCGAAGCTGCCGGCTGTTATGTTGTGAAGAATCTCCCACACCGGGGAGAAAGGGCGCTGGAGGCTGCGGGGCGGGCAGAGCACCCAGGCGTTTGCTTCCCTTCCTCCCTTGGCCCCCAGATCCTCTCTGGAGTCATTCTGGAGGTGATCGCCGAGGAATTCGCCAATGACTTCCCTCCTGAGACGCAGAGAGCCTGGGCCAAGCTGCGTGGCCTCATCTACAGCCATGTGACCGCTGCCTACAAGGAAGTGGGCTGGGTACAGCAGGTCCCCAACGCCACCACGTGAGGAGGGGTGAGGGTGGGCTGGGCAGCTCCCTGCTGCGTCCTCCCCTGTCCCCTGGTCTCCTACCTCTCCCGGGGCCCGGGGCTGACCGCCAGGCAGGAGCACTTCCGGGAGGCTGGGTCTGGGGACAGGCACCCTAGGGAAAGGCCGCTCAAGAGGGCAGGTCCCTGCTCCTGCCCGCGCAGAGCTGTGAGCCTCCAGCAGTTGCCCCCACCCCGCCGGAGCAGGGGTGTTCTCGGCGCACCCCAAGACAGTGCCGGCAGCTCCTGGCAGGAAGGCCGGCTTGTGGAACCCAGAAGCTGCCAGGTGGCTCCGGCCACTTCCTCCCCAGGCACCAGTCACATGGGGCTGTTTTCACGTAAGGCTGACCAGCCCTCTCTCCCACCTCTAACCCCACAAGGTTGGAGCCAAGAGAGTCACGAGCACCCGTGCACAGGCGCCTGCAGGGCCAGGCCCCGGGGCCTGTGTGGGCGTCACTCTCACCCACAGCAGCAGTGGTGTTTACTTCTGGGCTGGCCCTGGAGGCCAGGTTCCCGGTTCTGGGGTGAGGGCCTGGGAGGTGGCCCAAGGAGGGTGGCCGGCCTCCGTGACTCTTCCAGCTGACGTGGAGCACAAGGGGAGGGCTGGCCCCCAGACGTGGCGGCTGGGAACACTCCGGCCTCCCCGGGCCCCCAGGGGCGGCCGGCTCTGGGAGCTCCATGCAGGGGTGGAGGCAGGAGCAGAGACGGGAATGGGAAGCAGGGGTCAGCCAGCAGCTCAGGACACGCGTTGCAGAGAAACATTCCCAGCAGTTTCCCATGGAAAAGGCAGCGCCTGCTCCCTGGGCTCCCTGCGAGCTGGCCGGCGGGCCTCTGGACTTCTTACTCACAGGCCCCCCAGTGGGCGCAGCTCTGAAGAGAAGGTCCCCCAGGGCCGCCTTGGGAGGCCAGGCCTCCGACAGTCCACCCCTCCACTGACCACACTGGCCCCAGCCATCTCCTGCCTCCTTCCCCCGCCCCCGTCGCACCGCCCAGGAGAGCAGAGTCCAGAACTGCAGGCTACAGCCAGGCGTCCACTCCAGATGTGCACAGCTGGGCCCTGGGCCGCCCCAGGTCCTGGGGCGGATGGGAGGCCGGCAGAGTTTTACCTGCCCTGGGAGGAGTGGGCAGAAACAGGGTTGCTGCGGGGGCAGCCGGAGGGGCCAGGAGGGGCTGGTGGGGGAAGGGGGCTTGCCCTCCCACGCCTCTCCCCTCTGGCAGAGCCGCTAGAGATGAGTTTGTTTACAGCCAGGAGACAAGACTTCCTGCTTCTAGAGGAAAGGGCTTTTTCACTGGGGCCTAGAGGGGCTGGAAAGGGAGCGCTGGCCCGCACAACCCCAGTGAATCAGAAACACATGCGCAAGGTTCCCGACATGAAGCCCTGGCCCGTCCCCTTTCTTGCCCCAGCTGGACCCCTGGGACTTAAATCTCACCAAACCCCAAGAATTAGGAAACCACCACCATATCCTCATCTGCCCGCTCTCCTTGTAGACCGAGCGGAGCTGGCAGCAGGGGCGAATGGCCGGGCCCTGCGCCCACCTGGGCCGGGGCACCTTACCTTTGGGTAACCCCCCTTCCCGGCCGTGAAGTCGTGGGGACTGTCCCCTTAACCCTTCGCACACCCTTCCCCCTCTCCGGCCCCCAAGAAGACAAGTCTCCCTGGCCAGGGCCCACAGAGTCAACCTCTGCCAAGACCCCAGTGAGTTCGGAGGGTGGGAGGGAGTGACAGGGCAGAGTTCTAGAAGGCTCCATCCGATTGCTCTTATCAGGGGCGGGGTGGGCCAGACGCCACTGTTTACTGAGCTGTCTCTGCTTCAGGGCGTGTGTGCGTGTTTGTGGGTGCGGAGGCGGGGGGTGTGGCCGTGAGCGCCAGTGGGTGGCCAGAGGGGGACCAGGCCAGGCCAAGCAGAACGCTCACGTGTCTCGATCGATAGCAGAGAGCACACTTTGTGTGGGTCTTTGCAGCTTGTGAAACACGTTCCCACAGCTAATGGCTCTCGATTCTCACGGAGCTAGGCTAGGCGGACAGTCATGTGGTAGGGAAAATGACCTGGGGTTCCGAGGGGCCGGCTGAGCGGCCTGAGGTCACGCAGCAGGCTCCCAGCAGAGGGGGGACTAGAACTTCGGCCTTGTGGGCTGCTTTCCCCTGTGCGGTGCGGGGTCTCAGCGGCGTCCTGCCTCGCGTCCCCTCACTCCTCCCCCTACCTCCCATGTTCCCTGGTCCCAGTCTGTGCCCCTTGTGACCTGTTGCCTCCATCTCCTATCTCTCATCCACAGCCCACCGGCCACGCTGCCCTCCTCGGGGCCGTAGGGTCCCTTCCGTCCTCCCCGCTCCCTGGCAGCTCCTTGAGCAGAAGGCCGAGTTCTGAAGACCCTCCTTGACCCTCCATCCCTGGGTGCCAAGGAAACCGGAGGAACCCCTGACCCGTCTTCCTGGAAAGAGGCCTCTGTCTCGGCCACAGTCCCCCCGGAGCCGCTGGGAGGTGGCACTGGATGCTGACCCACTGGGTGGCGGGTGGCCTGTGGGGGTGGGGGACCCTTCCTCCTTGAAGAGCCAGGCCCACTCTTCTTAGCTTTTCTATTCACTGTTAGAGACCCAGCTGAGGAGCTGGCCAGGTCTGTGAGTCACGCGGGCAGGCACCGGCTCCGTTTCCATCTGCCCGGCCAGCATGCGGGTCTCCACATTGCCTATCTAGAGTATCACGCACACGTATCCACCATGCACACAGATATATTCTATATACAATCTATATCAATATATACAGACATATCTATAACGTGTATCTGAGGGGCCCAGAGGCGCACGGGAGGCCTTGGCCCTACCCATCTGCGCGTGGGGCAGGGAGGGACCCCGGTCATGCTTCTGGGCAGCGAATGGAGTGTTTGGGCCAAGACGGGGGTGCCACATTCGCACAGAGAGGATCTGGACCTGTGGGCAGCATTGGGGTGGCCCAAGGGCCTGCGTGGGCAGGGTGGGGGTGACGCCGTCCCTTCTCTGACCAGCTCCCCTCACCCCTGCCCTCCGCTTCCAGGAGAGAAGGACTTGGTCCTCCCCACCTTCACCCGCACACGGGGATGCGTGTGGTCCCCTGCCTCGCTCCAAAACGGGAAGGGCAGACAGAGGGCCGGAAGTTCCAGACGGGATGGATGTGCGGGGGAGGGGCCATGGTGGGGAAAAAGAAACCCTCTAATGCCAGCCCCACCTGCTTTTGTCACGAAGAGAGCCCCAGAGGGAGGAGGGACAATGGTGACCCGACCAGGTGCCAGCATCTCATCTCGGAGCACCTCCCCTCCCCTGCCCCTCCTGGCTGTGGGCTGGCGGTGGGTCCCATCCACCCACCTGGGTCTGAGTTGCAGGGGACCCCTCCCAGTGTGTGCCCCTTGGTCACGTGGATTGTCCTCAAGGGTGTTTTGCTGCTGTGACTATTGTGCCCGTGTGTCCCCCCGTCCCACCCTTGCGCAGCCGTCCGTGTAACTGCCTGCCCTCCTTTTGTAGTTTCTGATGTTTGTAACCAGACCCAGCCATGTCATTAAACAGACTCCTCTTCCTGTGTCTGTGTGCGCTCATTCGGTCACTTCCCGCCATCTGCCCCTCGCGTCTGTCTCTGCTCCTTACTTCAGGGCTTGGGGACTTTCTCTTGGAAGCCCCTCCCCCAAACTACGTGTCATCCTTGGCTGGTCATGGAGCCCTCTGAGTTGGGGGCCCTGACCTTGATCACCGGGCTGGAGGCTAGAAGCTGGACTTTGCTGCTGGGGGGGGGGGGGTGTGCGGTGCGGTGGGGGCCGGGCGGGAAGGTTGTCTGTGCTCGTTGAAATAAGTCAGGGGGCTTTCGTCTTTTGTTCTGGAATTCTCCTCCCTGGCGAGGACAGGATTAATAAGGGTGGAATCAAGGAAAAGATGTTCAGAAAGAAAGGCCCTGCTGTCTGGATGTCCTGGCGAGGGCCTCTCTCCTGGAGCGGAGTGCCTGCCTGCTGCTCGACCATCGTGTGGTGGGTCAGCCCTTGGGCGTTGGAGGAAGGACTCGCACTGTTAGTCTTAAATCGCGACACCTCCCCATGGCTCGCAGCAACCAGACCCCCTTCCCAAGCCCTCTGTCCTGCACCCCACAGTCTCAGGCCCGGCCTGCCCAGCCCCCACGCGCGGGATGGAAGCAACAGCAGCATCAGTTCCCGGAGGAGGGACCAAGAGGTCACCACCCCTGGGTGGGCTGCAGGCGGGGCAGGAAGCAGCCTCTGCCCCTTGGGAGGGCCGCCAGCTGCCTGGGAAGATTCAGCCAACACACCGGAAAAGGCTTGTCTCTCGGACCGGGAGCTCCCCGCACGCAGCCTGGGCCCCGTCCCCGGGGCCTGGCACAGCGGAGGCATGCGATGGAAGCCCGGAGGGGAAGCACGTAGGGCTCTTAGAAAGCAAAACCAGCGCGCAGGCCGAGAGCGAGCTGCGCGAACTGAGGCGCGAGAGCAGAGCGGAGAGGGCGGCGTGGGCAAAGCCCTTCCGGGGAGGCTGCGCTGGAAGACAGCGCGCCAGGCTCGGGGTCAGACCGCCTCCTGTTGCTGGGTGACCTCGGGCGGATCACCCAGGCGGGCCTTCTGAGCCGCAGTCACCTGTCATTGAAAGTGCGAGTGAAGAGAGGCCTGCCTTGCAAGGCAGGTGCCCCCGTGCCGGGGACCTGGGAGTGTTCAGCAGAGTGACTGTCCGGCCGCCTGGAGGCAGCAGATGGGATGAGGAGACAGGGTGGACTGCGCCCTAAGTGTTGACAGAGGGGGCAGAGGTGGAAAGAGGAAGGGAGGCGAACGAACAGGATGATGTCAGGGGGCAGAGGGCAAGGGAAGGGAAGTGGAAGCGGCCCAGGTCCTGGGGGCGGGTGAGCGGAGGCTGAGCCTGGGCCAGAGCCCGACGGACAGAGGGCCTGGGCCACGGTGACTGGGACAGAGGGGTCACCAGCAGCCGGGGTGGGGGATTGTCTCTGGGAAGAAAGATCCCCTCTGCACTTTCACTTCCGTTCGCTTCGGAGTGAGGAAGGGTCCCCTATACCAGCCAAAACTGGGATGGCTCTGGAATGCAGCCCTTGAGAAAAGTTCTCCCCACTCCCCACCCTCTAGACAGAGGGCGCTGGTCACTAATGACTCACCCCAGACCTGAGCGAGGCATGACGCTCGGGGGTGGGTGGGGGCGCCCTAGGTCCAGTGGTGGTGCTGGCAGGGGCCCAGGTGTCCCTGAGGGGGCTGCAGGCTGGGCGCAGGGGCTACAGGGTAGGCGAGCACTGTCTCTGTCTGGGGTTTTGTTTTGTGCTCTGCGCTCAGGGGTGGCCTTGTCACAGATGAGTTGAGCAACTGGGTCAGCTCCCCCCGGCGTGCTCAGGCTGAGAGCGAGGGGGTGTCGCTGGGAACCTGGGAGCGGAGTCTGCGGCTGCTTCCGGACCCGGCGGTCCGGCCGCGCGGTCCCAAGGCGCCCCCTGCCGGCCGTGGTGGGGCCCTCAGCCGGGAAGCCGCAGGCGACCTGACTTTCCCACTTGGTCCTCGGAAGGAGGTAGCACCGGACCTGAGCCTGAGGCAGAAAGAAAAAATGTGCGCCCCATACAGACTACGAAAATTGGCCTCCCATATTTTGAGCCAAGTGGAAACATTTAATAAATGCTCTAATAAAAAGAGAAAAAGCGCATGTGTGAAAAACCCCACCAAGCTCAGGTTGCTGGCTTGCCTTTGTCAACACGTACGAATGAACTCAACTGGGACACAAGAGCCATGGAGACTCATTAAAACAAAGAGCCTTCCTAAAAATTTTTTATTAGTGAGCGCTGCTCACCTGGGACAGAGCTGAGAGGTGACCCACCAGCTTCATAAGCGTGACTCGGTGGCCTTGTGCGTGTGGTGGCTGCAGGGGGTGGTGTGACAGTGGGGAAGGAAGGAGACTGGGACTTGGGGTATCAGTGAAGGTTTCAGAGGCGACGGAGCCAGAATTTATGTTTAAAGTTGGTCCAACAGGATTTATCGATGGGTTGGGTGTCGGGGGTGACAGGGAGGACAGTGGAGGAGGCCTGCAAGGCCTTTGTTCTGTCTGCTTTACTTGGCAAATGGAGAGACCTGTTCTATAGGGACATGACCAGGGAAGAACAGGTCTGGGCAAGACGAGTACCGAGTTCTTCTTTGTCCACGGGAAGCGCGTGGTGATGCTGTCAGAGCTGGGACTTAAATTTGGGATTGGATGAGGTCGCAGGGCAGAGACTGTGTGGGAAGAAGGAGGGGCAGGTCGGGGCCTTGGAGCACTTGACGCTGAGGTCACGGGTAAAGGGAAGAGCCCACAAAGGGGCAGGGGGTCAGGAGCTGGGACAAAACCCTGGGAGCTGCCAGGGGAGCATTTCCTGGAGGCCTGAGAGGACTTGCGTGGGAGGGCCCTGGCCGACTGCTTCTCGGTGAAGTGCGAGTCGAGGTCAGTGCCTGTGGAGCGCGTGGGGGAGGGCAACTGAGGGGGTTTGACGCGAGGGAGGGGTTTACTAAGGAAAGGGAAGGGCCTATGATTCTTGAGAGGTGTGCCATGAACTTGGAGTGAGAGCAGCCAGTGCCTGCCTAGGGTAACTTCTGTGAAAGAAAACTAGAGCTGGACCGTCGTTAAAGCGTAAGAACCAGTTTTACTCAGGATTGTGGGACCCGGGGCAAGGAGACCTCAGCGCGGAGCCAGGCTCAGCCGGGATACAACGTGCTCAGAGCGGGCGGTGGCGGTATTTACAGCCAAGGAACTGGGGCGGGCAGTGCGTGGAAGTTTATCGCCAGGCAACGCCAGCGGGGAGGGGGGCTCTGCCTAAACCGACCTAACAGGGTTCTCGCGGAAGGCAGGCCGGGGTGGGTCCCACATCACCTGGGCGTGGGGTGGGGAGTGGAAACCCACTGGGGGATTCCAGCTAAACCAGGTAAAATTGGACAATGCACATGAATGAACACAGAAGTCCAGAAGTCAGGTAGGTCTAGTGGGAAAGGTCAGGGAGCCTTTGTAGGGTTGGAGAATCTTTGACCTTTCTCCCTGGAGGTGAGGGGAGCAGCAAGTTCCTGGGGGGGGGGGGGGGTCCTGAATGATGCAGGCCGAGCCCTGGGTCCTCCATACAGATGGCCACGTGGAGGGACAGGCGTGCTCTCTGCAGCTGGTTGGTGGGAGGGAGGGTGGGCCTGGGGGAGGGCAGGTGGGAAAGGGAGCCCTTGACGTTGTCTGAGTCCACAGACAGAACACACAATACTGTTTGTTGCTACAAACAATTTTGTGATGTAAAAACAAAAATTTTTAACTGCATTTCATAAAATTCAGGAGAGAAGTCACTTGTAATCCATCACCCTCGCCCAATCTTCCAGATGTCTTTTGTACGCATTAAAAATTATATAATGCTTTACATTTTTATACATAGCTTTAAAAATAGCATAGGAGTTTTATATGATTGCAAAAGCAATATATGGTCATTGCAGGCAATTTGGGGGGAAAAGAAAAACACAAAGGAAAAACAATTCCCTGCTCCTATGATGGACCGGCGCACGCTGGGCGGCCCCGTGCAGATGCCCAGGCGGACAAGAGGAAAAGGAGGGAGGCGGCCACCACGCAACAATGGGCAACGGGCAATGGGCAACGGGACCACCAGGGACTGGTGCAAACGGAGGCGTGGGCCATGATTTCAAAACCAGGGAAAGGGGGTCATTAAAGTTACCAAATACAAACTGTTAGGCTGGTGGGTGACACGGGCTATGAAAGAATTCACAAAGAGCCCTGGCTGGTGTGGCTCAGTGGATCGAGCGCCCGCCCGCAAACCGAAGGGGTCACGGGTTCAATTCCCAGTCAGGGCACATGCCTGGGTTGCAGGCCAGGACCCTGGTGGTGGTGGTGGTGGGGCATGTGAAAGGCAACTGCCCATTGATGTTTCTCTCCCTCTCTTCTCCCCTGCCTACAAATAAGTAAATAAAATCTTTAAAAAAATAAAAAAGAGCTCACAAAGAGAAGGAGGTGCAGGAGTAAAGGGTTCATTTTACTCTCCCAAGGGCGGGAGAAGGTTGGGTGGGGAGATGACGCACCAGCCCCTGCACCAGCCCTGCGGGGTCAGGGATGTGGGTCTTCATGGGGCAATGGGGTGGTCGTACAGCAGGACGTTTCAGCTGGGCTGCAGCGTGTTTCAATGTCATCTTTGGGCGCAGGGTCCAGTGGTCATCTGGGGTCTGGTAGGTCCTGTTTTACAAGCTCCCAGAGCTTCTGCGCCTTCAGGGCACTTCCAGTAATTTTCCTGATGATAAAGGTTCATAAAACAATGAGGGTCAGTCATGCTTTATGGGGGGTCCAGCAGCTCTGGGAGAGAGGACCTGAGAAAGGGGCTTTTGTCCTGTTACAGACCTTTTCATTTCCTCTCTGGCCTCCTTTGAGTTGTCACCATGTTTTCCTCTTTGCCATTTCATTTCATCTATTAATGTCACGGACTTGGAAATGGAATGTCAAATCATTAGCATGAATTTCACTGCTGATGTTGGGCGGTGCCAGACTTTAAATGCTAATATAAGAGCACTTAGCTCATTGGCAGAATCGTTAAACTTGCAGCATTGGTCCTTCATAGCTTGGACATGCACCCGATCGTGCAGCATTCTTATTAACCGAAACAGCAGAAGGTCTCTGCAGACTGGCTCAACTGTTTCTGTCTCACCTTTTTTTTTTTTTTTTTAAAGATTTTATTTATTTACTTTCGAGAGAAGGGAAGGGAGGGAGAAAGAAAGGGAGAGAAACATCCATGTGTGGTTGCCTCTCATGTGCCCCCTACTGGGGACGTGGCCCACAACCCAAGCATGTGCCCTGACTGGGAACCGAACCTGCAACCCTTTGGTTTACAGGCTCAGTTCAGTGAGCCACACCAGCCAAGGCTCTAACTCACTTTTTTATTCTACCAAGGCCTATTTGGAAGCCAGTGACTCCCTTGACACACTTACCTTGTACTCACCTTGAATCTCACTGAACTCCCCCACCCAGTGTGGGTTGCCCAGAACTCAGCACTTATGGGGTCTCAGAAACTCTATGACAACGGGGCCCCGAGGAAGATGGCAGACACGTACACGATGAATCCGTCTGCTCGCAGGCACACTTCATTGTCCCATTGGGCTTCACTTACAGAGCCTGCCAATGAACGTGGGGGTGCAGCCTCCCCAACCAGCCCTTGAGAGGTCAACCACAGGGCCAGCCAACACCTCAGTTATAGACCCAGCTCAGCCCCACCCTGATTCCTGACCCCCAGAAACTGTGAAATGATAAATCAACTGTTGTTTCAAGCAGCCGAACTTCGGGGGTAATTTGTTAGATAGCCGTAAATAGCTGCCATATTTTGCAGTGTATGATGTGTACTTTTTGCCCAAATTTTTTAGGGAAAAGTAAGGATGCGCATTATACATGAGTATAATGAGTCCATACCATGGGTATAATAAAGGGCATGATAATCCCATGTACAGTGCACACAATGCTGGAGTCCCTCCCTTCATTCACCAATTTTCAAAGTAACATATTGGCTTAATAAGTGACTCAAGGGGGCCCCACAAGTCCCTCTGGATTTCTCCTATTTAAGTTTCTCAGGGACACATGACTTTTCATGATTCCAATGGTTTCTGATACCTACAATCTTTTTTTTTTTTTTTATGCTCTAATTGTTCCCTTTGGTCAGTGGGAGTCCTTTCCGGATGGTTCCTGGGTCTTTTTGAGGTGACCCCATTACTCTTTAAAAACCTCCTTGCTTCTGCCACAGACAAGACGCCCCGGGGTCCCTGAGCGCTTCCCCTGGCCCCGGCCCCAGCCCAGAGCTGCCGCTTCTCCAGGGAGCCAGGCTCCTACGGAGAGGCCCGAGGGCCAGGGCTGCCCGAGTTTTAATTCGCCTCTCCCTAACTACTACATTTTTCTATATTCATCTTTCTCCTGTATCCATGGGCTATTTTCATTTATTTATCTGTCAGTTATTTGTTCTTAGCCTTCGTCCGATGTTCTCTTATTTTGTCATTTTAAAATTGAATTGTAGGGCCTTGTTTTTAGTTTCTAGATCTCGACCCTCTGATTACGTTGATTGGAAATTAGCCGTTCCCTTTGTCTGGGGTGCCTTTTATGGCCGCACAGATGTTTGCAATGCTTACATCATCAAATCTGTTGGCCTTTTGCTTATGGCTTCTGGGCAGGGCTTCTACGCTGGGGTGTGTGTTCCTGGGGAGGCTCTGACACCTCAAGGTGAAACAAATTGCCTAATGTCACACTTCAGGCAGCTCATTAGAGGTGCGTTGGGTGTACTTGAGTATTTGCCACCAAAGCCAGTGCCCTTTCCCCCCGGCCACTGGGTCCTCGCAGGGTGGGGGGAGGCAAGATGCAGCAGCTGTCTGGGGTCTGCAGAATGAGCGCAGCTGGGAAGCAGGAGGTGACAGGGGCTTAGGAATGACATTCCAAGTCTATTCCCAACGGCCAGTCGGAATGACCAAGCCCTGGTTAAGACTAGGGTGACCCAGGGGAAGGCTGATGCAGGGCTGAGAATGGCACGTGTGTGAGGAACAGGCTGCTGGGAGGGAGAGGGAGATTTCGAGGCCAACGTGGGGGAAGGGATGGCACAGGAGAAAACAGTTCAAAAGTATATACCTTGAGCCCCAGGGGCCTGATCACACTGGCAGCCCCGGTGTTTCCCTTGGGCGGCAGACAGTTCTCAGGGTGCCTGGGGTCTTGGAGCACAGGAGCACCCAAATAGAGGCTCACTGGCGCCCCTTCCTGGGCACCTTGTTCTGAAAAGCAGGCAGGATGGCAGGGGTTCAGTTGCACAGGCTTTGGCATCTCACTTCTCACACTCACAAGCCCTCTGAAGAGTGAGCTCAAGGCCTTGCACAATAACCTTTAGGCAGGACCGCCAGGTTTTCTGGTGAGAAAGCAGGCAGAGAGGGGGCAGGAGAGATTGTGGCCCCTCCAGGTTTCCCCTGACCCCAGGCGCGGTTCCTCCGTGCAGTACCCCTTATAGACACTAGGTGGCAACTCTGCACCATCAATACCAGCTCTGACACCCACGAGACAGATGCTGGTTGCCTTCTGAAAACGCCTCGATTTTACCCCCACTCAAGCAGACTGTTTCCTGCTTGTGCCCCCCGGAGCTTGCGAGTGAGGGGGTAAACCCCGGAGCACAGGTGGGGAGGACATCTGGAGGCCTGTGTTGGCCAAATTCTAGAGACAGGGGATGCCTTCCTCACGTGTCCCTTCCACACTGCCCCGCTGCCCCCCACCCCTTGTCCCAGTCCCCTGGACCCTTAAAGTAGCCTCTTCATGGTCTCTCCACCTTTGCCCAAACAAATTTGTCCGAAGCACAGCAAGAGTGACCCTTCTGGTGTTGGGTATGGTCCATGACTCCTGGAACGACGGGGCGCCGCTGGGCGGCCCTGGGCACAGCCCTAAACCCGAGGCTCGCGGAGCACATCAGCCTCCTCCCATGCAGCAGAATGTCATTACCTGTTCTCAAATTTTTAACCCAGCTAACGAAGGACCCCTGAGACTTTACTCCCCTGGACAAACACAGAGACGTCCTTCCAAGGCCTGTTAGCAGGGCCCTTTTTTCCCCCCCTAACTTGTGACTTCAGTTCCCCTTCCCCTTTTCTCCCGAGGGTCATGTCTCATCTTCTCGATGTGCGCGTCACGAGCGAGCGGCGTCTCGGATTGATGTGTTGGGGAATCTGGCCAGGGCTACGCCCTCTCCCGCCTTCCTGCACAGCAGCGCTGCATGGGGTCGTCAGGACACAACAGCCAGTTTCCTCAACTGCGAAGCCGGTCCTGCCCGCCATGCTGGATGGCTGTCAAGATGAACTCTTGTGACCACGGCTGAGGAAGAAGCACTTTTCAAAGAAGGCTACACAGATGTAAAATCTTAAGTGCAATTTCCTGCCGCCTTGAAAACTCTCCACCGCTTAAAGGATAAAATATTAATAGAAACGCCTTATCCTGAGAGTCCAGGCCTCCAGCGCGTGCCCACCTGCCTTCCCAGGCTTGCATCATCCTTCTAACACGCTCCGTCCTGTGATGCAGCCGAACCAGCAGCCCAGAATGTTCATAACCTTGCTCCTGGGTCTCTGGTCTTCTTTTTTTCCCACCTGAACCCAATTCCTCAGCCCCACTTGTCAAGATCCTCCCTACACCTTTATGCCCATTAAAAACAAAAGTGTAGACGGTGCTTTTCTGTAAGTTAGGAAAGTAATACGCACATATTTTGTGATATAAAAAGCAGGTGTCTGACCCTGGCAGTTGTGGCTCCGTGGACTGAGCACCGACCTGTGAACTGAAAGTGACGAGGCAGGGGGAGGGGGGTCTCGAATGTTGAAAAAATTTTAGTTTTAGGGAATAGCTTATAAGCTTAGCGTGTAAAAAGCTATTGTTTCAGGAATTGAAGGTATAGCCCACCTTGGCTCCAGGAGGCTGTACGCAGTTCCACCTTTGTGCCCCAGGAGGTCTCAAGCCATCAAGACGTTATCTGAGCCATTGTGCTCCGGGTGAGACACCCACCGCTCAGGACACAGATGAAAGAATGCTGCAGTTTTTTATCTTTAAGTAACTTTTTCCCTGAATTCCAATCCCCTTACCTATACTTTTCTTCTCCTTATAAAAAGAGTCGGTTGAAAATGGAATTTAAGACAGTCTGTTAGGGTACAAACCCGCTGTCTTCTCAGATTGAGCGCCCATGAAGATTCAATCCTTGTTTCTGCTTATTGGGTCTGGCAGGTGACAAGCAGCACGAAAGCTGGCTTTTCTGGTTTCAAAAGGTCGCCAGTTCAATTCCCAGTCAGGACATATGCCTGGGTTGCGGGCTGGGTCCTCAGTTGGGGAGTTTTGTGAGAAGCAACTGATTGGTGTTTCTCTTGTACATGCACATGGGTGTTTCTCTCCCTGTCTTTCTCCCTTCTTTCTCTTCTCTCTCTTAAAAAAAAAAAAGGGTAAGTCTGTCTCCCTCTCTCCACTATACAACTCCCCTCCCCACCACGCAGGGTCACTCCACGAACACGCCTGCAGAGGGTTTCTGTGGATCTATCAGCATATGCACACATGTTCCTTTGAACACAGGTAAATGGAATTATACTGAACATTCACCTTGCTCTTTTCGCTTCATGTCTCCTGAATGTATTCCATGCAGCACACTTTCCCCTCTGGCTTAAGCACCCATACCGCTCCATCGCTGAGCAGGGTGCCATGTTTCTGTGGGGTAAATCCTTGGCATGGTCCACCAGTACCCATCCCTCCCCTCCTGGGGGCTCCAGGGGTGACAGCACAGCTCAGGTGCCTGGAGCGTTTGCTGGAGTCTGAAGTCAGACTGACTGGGTTCAAACCCCAGCTGCTCCCCCATGTGGGTGACTCTGCTCCGGTTCTCTCATCCCTGGAACGGAGATAGCTCGTTACCTTAGAAGGGCCTGAGTGGCTGGCCACCCTTCTTCCAGTTATGGGGTCTGCGTGCTTCCATCTCCCCTACAGAGTGCCAGTACTTTGCAGGCAGGTCCCACTGCACCTGCCCCCCACTCCCTGCATTTGCTCTGGCCCTCCCCAAGGCCTGGGGGATGGGGAGGAGGAGACCTGCCTTTCTCTGGACGGTCCCCCCTCCCCCCTCCATTCCTTAACCTCCCACTCCCTTCTGGTCAGTGATAAACAGGGGGAGGGGCCTCAGAAACTCTGTGAAGAGCCAGGGTTTTGATCTACCTCTGAGACCTACCGGCCCCCCCGCGTCCGGACCCCTCCCCCTCTCCCCTCTCCCCAGGCCCCAAGTCTTTCCTGAAACTCTGCTCCTCCAGGGGAGGGTGCGAGGATAGCAGCCGGTTGGATGGGTGTGACCCACGAAGTGAAAGGTGGCCGGTTGGATTCCGGTCAGGGCACATGCCTGGGCTTGGGCTTCCCTCCGGGCCCCCGACCGATGTTTGTGTCTCCCACTAATGGTCTCTCCTCTTTCTCCTTCCTTTCCTGACAAAGGGGCATGCCAACACACACCCCTGCACGATTGTGTTTGTCCAGGCTGCAGACCGGGGCCAAAGCCATGGGTGACCTCCATGCTAGCCAGGGTCAGCCCCCACTGTGCGCCCCCTGACCGCTCCCGCCCCCACCTACCCTGCCCGAGGGAGTTGGGCGGGCCCAGTCCCTGCCTCTGGGAGAGAGGTTCACGAATTTTGGCTCTTCGCTGCCAGGCAGATGTGGGAGGTCACGAAAGGAATGAGACGGGTGGGGGGTGGGGAGGGTGGAGGAGAGAGCCATACCCACCCCAACCCCCGAGGGGGCAGCAGGGCTGGGGGTGAGGGGAGGAGGTCAGGAGCCGAGCTTCTGCAGGCGGAGAGCGGGAAAGACTGCCTCAACACGGAGGCCCTCAAGTGGTAACAGCAACAATTGTAGCAATGGCAGCAATAGCAGCTGCTAACAGGTATGAACTTGAGCCACTAGACCTTCAAGGGGCTTCTTAAGAGGCTAGGCTTCATTTCGCAGAGCAGGAAGCAGAGGCAGGGGAGGGCGAAGGATTTGTCCAAGGCCACACCGGTGGTAGGTGGTTAAGTGGAAGGGGCAGGATCTGAACTCGGGACTTCTGGCTCCAGAGCCCCGACCACCTCTGGTAAGATTCCCATTAGCCAGCAACTGTAGGCCTCTTTCACAGGTGGTTTTCACACCCTTGAGAATGCGGGGCAGGCTTAGCTCCTTTGCAAATTAAGAAGCGCCTCGGAGAGTCTAGGCCCAGGCCTCCCTGCCTGGGAGGCCGACCCCGCCGCCCGCCGAATCTCCGGTCCGCATCCACTGCAGGCGCCCGTGGGAGTCAAGATTCTGCCCACGCAGCACCCAGCGAGGGCTGCGAGCTTGTCCCTGCGGCAGACACTCTGCACGCTGTTGTCTACGCCTGCTCGTCTGCTCGGGGCTGGGAGCTGGGGGAGGGGGAGCGCGACGGCGAGGGAAGTTGAGCAAGACCTGGCCTCAGCCTGGGAAGGGGCCTCCGCCCAGGAGCACGCGGAGGAGGGCGGCTCGAAGGAGTGGGGCAGAGCCGCGGTGGCCGAGGTCAGGGAAGGCTTCCCGGAGGCGGGAGCTGCCGCGGGATTCGGAGTAGCCGGGATTCTGCAAATGCATGTGAAGGGTGAGGACTAACAGGTTCGCGGGGGCAGGCCGATTTGGCCTGAGAATGGGGGCGCTGGACGGAGAGGAGCGGGAGGTGGCTGTTCCTGGAATGGGTTTTCCTGGGGTGACGTGGTGAGGGCAGCTCAGACCTAGTTTACGCGCTACAAGAGATTATGCGGCGAAAACGGCGCCCGGAAGATACCAACTCTGGCGGAGAGCAGGACTCTGCTGGGCCAGGACCCCACTGGGCGGAGCGTGGCGGAGCCGTGCCAGCCCACCAGGCCCTGGAGCAGCTAGGGCCGACGGGAGCCCCGCCCCCAGGGGCCGGCCGGCCCCGCCCCCGCCGCCGGCGCGCAGGTAGGGAAGAGGCGGGGCCTCGACTCCCCGCCCCTAGGAGCCACGGCCCAGCTGCGCGGCTCGGAGCTGCGTCCCGGGGACTTGGGGCCGCAGGGAGGTGAGCGCGGGCGACCGGCAGGGCCGGGCTCTTCGCCGCAGGACCTCAGGTGCCGGAAGGGTGCGAGGGGTCGCGCCCCAGGCCGCCCTGGGGCGGCGGTGCGAGGCTGGCGAGGGTGCCCGCCCTGCGGAGCTCTCGGGTCCCACGTGGGCAAGCCGGACGCTAGAGGTCGGGGCGAGACTCGGACCGGGCTGCGGGACCGGGTCTGCCGGCCCCCGGGGCTCAGCTCGGACTGGACGCCTAAGGGGTCTCTGGGTCAAGGGTCTCCCGATGCGGTGGCACGGCGAAGGGGCAGAAGTTTAAAGCCCCGGGAGGAAGAGAGGGGATTGCCCTAGGGCAGCACCGCGGAGTCCCGCCGTGGCCCCAGCAGGGCCTGGGATTCAGATCCTTCCCTCCCTTCTCTCTGGGCTGAGCAGCCCTTGCCAAGGTGGAAACAGGTGTGGGAGGCTGGACCGGAGGTCGGAAATTGGACACAGCCGTCTCGACTTATGGACTGAGGGCCTTGGAAAGGTTGACCCCTCTTTTTTGGATTAGGTTAGAGGGATATGTCCCCAAGGGGACACAGGCTCCTCACCCCAGGGCAGAGGGGGAGCCCAAGTCTCAGCCTCTGCCTAAGTGGGTGAAAGATGAAGGGAACAGGCTGCAGGGTTGGAGCGTCAGAGGCGGGTGAGGCTTGAGGGCTTGACCCCCACACGTGGACTGCCTGCCGTTTCCCAAAAGGCTACATTTAGTCTGTCTGTGGCATTATTTGAAATAATGACCCCAGCATCTGTGTTATGTTTCTGTCACTCTATGGATAGGGCAGAGGGATAAGTGACAACTGAAGCTTGTGGCTCTCGACCATGGGGGCGATTTTATCAGCTAGAAGACATTCGGCAATATCGAAACATATTCTGGTTGTCGCAGCCGAGGGGAGGGCGGTGAGGGTCGTTGCTCTTTGACATCTAGTGGGCAGAGGCCAGGGGTGCTGCTGAACACCCTCCAATGCGTGGGACAACCCCCACGACAAAGAATCGTCCAACCCAGAAGGTCAGCAGTGCTGTGCCGCTGCACCCGGTCCGCCAAGTAACAGGCATACCTCGTTTTACTGAGATTGGCTTTAATGTGCCTCACAGATGTTGTGTGTTTTTTTGTTTGTTTCTTTTTTCTTTTAATTGAAGGCAAGACCCTCCACCAGTAAAAATGATTATGACCTGCTTTGTTGTGGTAGCCTGGAACCAAACCCACAATATCTCTGAGGTATGCCTGTACTTACTGACTGCCCTGCCTCAGTTTCCCCGGGGTTTGGAAAGGAACTTGGAACAAACCTAAATGAGATAAGAGGTCAGGAAGTGCCAAGGCAGTTATTCTCCCGGCAACAGACTGCCTTTGGTGCCGCAGGCCTGCCTCTTCCTGCTCAAACCATGGTTCCCTGCAGGAAGTAGGTCTGGGTGCCATGGGCAGGAACTGAGACCAGGGGCAGGGGACAGCCCTGGGGTACTTCACCTCTCGGGCAGCCTGCTACACGGGAGCCCAGATGTCCCCTGAGTACGAGCCCAGTTCTCATAGATTTTCCCAAAGTTGGACTGCTGATGTGGTCATGGATGCCTGATGCCACGTGACCCGCTGGAATTTTCCCTTCTAAACTCACTCGTAACTCCTCCAGTTTTACACCGGCAGAATCACACCCAAGGGATATAGCAAGGTCTAATTCCTCGTGGCTCCCCGATCTGCTCCCCTCCTGCAATAAAAAGCTCCACTGTGGTTAGACCAGAGGGTGGAGCGCCCCGCCTGCCCGCGATGCCCGCTGAGCCACAGTGACAGATGGAGGACATCAGAGCCACAGGGCAGGGTGACCCCGGCGGGGAGAACTCTGAATTATTGGAGTTGGGCTCAAGGAGTGTGCTCCCAGTTGTGGGGGAATGGGGCCGGTGGCTGTCACATGGGCAGGTTGAGATGAAGCCGCCACCCATGCCCAGGTGCCGGGCCGCCCCACCGCCCTCCTTCCTGTTTCCTGGCAGCATCCATCGCCCCTTGTTCTGTTCATCTGGACACTGGCAGGCTGGCAGGGCAAGAGGGCAGGTGGCCGTTTCTGGTTTGACGACTGCATTTTATGTGTTTGGGTTTTTTTGGGGTTTTTTTGTCTTTTAGCTTTAAAAAGCTGAAGTGAGACTCCCTTCTTTTCAGTAAAACAAGAAACCACAGTAGCGGCCCCCGTCGGCATTGTGGCTCTGAGGGCACGAGGCAGCTCCCGGACTTGCACAAAGCCGCGGCGGCAGGAAGCGGCAGAGGCCAGTATTGGACCTGGGCTGCCCGTTCCCAGGCCCAGCCCTAAATCCTTGTGCCACCTGCCCGTGAACCGACCACCAGGTGACTCCTGCCCGGCTCGCTCATTTCTGAGCTGCAGCTGAGCCTGGTGTCCCACGTGCACTCGCTGCCCAGGATGCGACTTCTCCTCCTCTAACAGGGGAGATAAATCGCAGCCCAGATGCCCTGCAGAGGTCACGGGGGCCTGAGCCTGGCTCTGGGCCAGGAGCCGTGTTTCTACGGCAACCAGAGCTCCGGACACGGCCTCGTCGTCGCAGGGCCCCTGTGGACCTGCCGTGTAAACTCCGCCCCAGACTAGACCCCAGCTGAGAGCAGGAAGGAGTCAGGGTGGGCGTGTCTGCGTGCGCCCAGACCTGTTCCCGTCCAAGTGACTGGGTGCTTCTCCTTGAGGTCGGCGTGAGCAGTGGTGGAGTGTGGCGGCTCCCCCACCCCCCGCGCTGTGCAGTATCAGGAGAGAGGTACTCTCCCGCTGCCTCTCCCCACCCCCACGTCCCCGTGGGTCCCTGTGCCTCCCACTTTGGAGCAGACATGAGTGTTACCCTGGCCACCCATGGGGATTTCCAGAGTGAGCTCACACGTCTGCGCCCAGTTTCCTACCCTGGTGAGCCAGGCTGGGGGCGGGGTGGCAGGGACAGCAGCACCCTCCCAGAGTGCAGGCTGACCTGGCCTGGTGACCACGGCAGCGGGGCTGCCAGGGGAGGCAGCTCCCAGGACACAAGCCAGAATCTGGCGGTGTCCTCCCCGCTGCCCACAAAGCTCCTGTCTCCTCCCTGTGGGCGTTCGACGGGCAGGAAGAGAAATTCAGGGAGCTTCAGAGAGCCGCCTCGTCCCCGTCGCCTCGTTCGGGAAATTTGTCCAGGGACCAGCCCAGACACTGGTCATACGCGATTCCAAAGCTGTCGGAAGGAGGGATGTTCTGGGGTCCCCTAGGAAAGTGGTGGGAGCCCAGGGGGCCGGCCTGGGACACGGGCCTGGAGGGGGGCGGGAAGCGGTGGCAAAGGGTGACGTGCCAGGCCCAGAGGCCGGCAGGCACAGAGGTCCGGGAGAGTGCGGTCAGCGGGATGGGGTCACTTAAATAGACTATGCCCCAGTCTGCCCCGCTGTGCAGTGGGTGACAGTCTACGTGGGGGGCTTGCTGTGAGGGTTTCAGTGGGGGTTCTTATAAAACCTTGGACCCGGGGCCCGGCCGCACTAGAACATGGCGAGGGAGCCGTCAAGATAACGGTGTCGTGACTGCTGTTGGAAGCGTGTCTCCGTGCCCTTGGCACAGGCTTGGGATGCCAGAACCCACACCGCGCGGCCAGTTTGGTGGGAGGGCTGCAGTGCCGCCACAGCCGAGGGAGCTGAGGCTGGGTTTTAGTCTAGGAGTGAGATCAGGCCGGGAACCCCCACCCCCGCCCAGGGGCTTTCCTGCCTGCCGGTGTGTGTCATGATGATGCGACTGTGGGGGCAGGGACGTTATGGAGGTGGTGACCTTCATCTCTGCCCCTGGGCTCCTGGGGCCGAGTGCAGCGCAAGCGCCCAGACCTTGGTCTTCTCCCCTGCTTCCCACACGTGGCCCTGGAGCCTTGCCAAGAGCACCCTGAGGTGGTCCTGCGTCTGGCACCTGGCAACAAGCGCCTTTTGCCTGTCCAGATGGCTCTCCCCAGGTTGTGCTTCCAGTGTGGCCCCAGAAGGCCTGGAAGAGAAGGTGAGGCATCTGCTGGAGGAGGGCTTGGAACCAACCTTCGTTATCAGCTGAGGAAGTTAACGAGATAAGGACAGAGATGAGAGAGTATGAAAGCCTTTTGATAAACTGAGAGGTGCCACCCAAGCATTGGGAGGTGCCCTTTCTGCTTGAGGGGGTGGGAGGGGCTCGTGTGGGACTGGCCAGACCTGGACTGCTCCCTGAGTGATGATTCCAGCCTGTGCTTTGGCCACTTTGTCTCACCAGTTGAGGGTGACAGGAGGCTGCGGGCTGTGGGCCCCACCACCTCCAAGCCATGGGGCCTTGGACAGATGACTTAACCTCCCTGAGCCTCAGCTTCTCCACCTGTCAAATAGAGATCGGCTCTGGGTTTTTGGCTCAGATCCAGAGACCAAGCAAGTGGGGTTGGCAGGGGTCATCGAGGAGGGCAGTTACTGGCCATCGACAGGGTACCAGGTGCTGTACATTCGTGATTTTGTGTCATCGCTACTGGATTTCTGGGGTGGGGTGGGGGGCATCATCCCATTTCACAACAGAGAGAACTGAAACTCAGGTCGGGTAACTTGCCCAGAGTCTCCAGCAGGGTACGTGGTCAAGCCAGGGTCTGGGCCCTGCCTCTGGCCCCCATAGTCATCATTCCTCTACAAGAGAACACGTGCTGCCCCAAAGCGAGGTGGTGGTCAGCGATGATCAGGGAGGGAGAAAGGGAGAGAAACATCGATCTGTTATCTCTTGCACACCCCCAACCAAGAACATTACCTCCATGACCCAGGCATGTGCCCTGACTGGGGATTGAACCGGCAGCCTTTCCGTTTGCAGGATAGTGCTCAACCCACTGAGCCACACCAGTCAGGGCTGTGAGTAGGTAGCTTTGCAAGACCCCCTGGTGTGAGTGGCCTGGTTGGGCCTGTGTCCTAGTGCCCTGAAACTCTGGCAGCCACGTGACTGGGGCCAGCCTCTTCCAGGGATCCAGCAAGCCCCAGGGCAGAGTTCTGGAAAATCGGGTTTATTAGCTCTTTAATGACTGTTTACAAGCTGAAAAGTGTTTGCCTGGCATGTTTCCTCCCTGCTGAGGGGCACCCAGCACCCTGTCTGAGCATGTTACGGTCCAGGACCCAGGGCAGTGCAGGGCCAGGCTTCTGGCTGGAAGACCTAGATCAGGTGCTTACCTGTCTGTAAAAGACTTCGTCCCTCAGCTGTGTGGGCCTCCAGGGTGAGCCCTGGCTAAGAGTAACAAGAGCACCAAGGTTTCAGACCCCTGGGAGGCTGCTCAGCATTTTAAGGATAAACAAACTGAGGCTCAGAGATGCCAAGTGGCTTGTCTAAGATCACACAGCATCTAGGATTGAGCCCAAGACGGGCCCCTGAGTTGGACAGTGTTTTCGCTGTCTGGAGCCAGGCTACCAGGAGGGGGTTGGAAGTTGGGTGGATTCTACCTTGGCAAATACAAGGCAGCCCCATGCTGGAGGCCGAGGGTGGTCGAGTCTGGAAACAGCCTGGTCACACCTGGGAGTCAGGGACCCTGCAGAAGTGAAGTGGGTTTCCCCTGTTCCCCTAACCATATGGCCCCCGCCTTTCCCCTGACCACTGAGCACGTGCAGGCCTCTGCCAGTAACAAGGACCAGTGAAAACCCAACCCCTGGTGCCCCGAGATCCCGAGAGAGCCAAGTCCAGTGCATGGCATCAAGCAGGCTGTGCGCCCCCTCTGCAGGAACCCTCCTGTACCCTGCTGTCAGGTCCAAAAAGGACCAGGACCGTCCGGGCCCCGAGGTACCACTCCAGACCTTTCCCCTTCCCAACAGTGCTCAGGGTGCAGCAGAGCTGGGGTGGGACGTGCCACAGTCCCTAGGGAGACCAACAGTTGCCCCCAGGTTCCAGGCGCCACTGCTGGCCCAGGATGCAGAAGACACTGCCCCAGGCCTCCGGCCAGGCACCTGTGTCCCAGCTCAGCTTTGCTGTTTTGACCAGCAGCTTCTAGAGCCCCAGAGGGGCCCCTGGGAAGGCGCCCTCACGGGCAGGACCCAGCACTGTGTCCAGCTAGGGATACCTGGCGATACTGTCCCTTTCCACGGTGCCCGCCCCGTGTGCTACCAGCAGCGGCATCACTCCAGGGAAGCCTGATGGGGGGTGCAGAGCGACCCCGGGGTCCACTCTGCTCCAAGAACATAGCCCCCTGCCCCATGCTTGCACTCTGCTCTTGGCAGCACCCTGTTCCCGTGTCTGTGGTCGGCCATGCCACCCAAGCCACTCTAACTGGGTCACAGGGAGCCTAGAACCTGGGGGCTGATGGGACAGGCCAGTGGGGCCCCAAGTACCTGAACCTGCCCCTCCAGTTCTTTCTCTTCTGAACTGAGTTTGAGCAAAGCCTGCAAAGGGGGGTGGCAGGGAACTAGGGGGCTCTCTGGGCAGGATGTCAGTGGTGACTGGGGTCTCTCCCTGTGGGGCATGGCGGGGCGCAGACCCGCCTGTGATCCCATTTCTCCTGTCCGCTGTGGGTGGTGGGGCAGAAACCCCTGTGCCCCTGCAGGGTGCTCCGATTGGTTCAGCTCGTGTGTGTACACCAGCCTCTCTGGGGAAGCAGGTGCTGGCCAGGAGGGAGGGACACAGAGAGTCCCTTTCTTCCTGTGCTCTACTCTGACTTTGATGATTGGGCTTCAGCCTCCAGCTGGGACTGTTTACTTCCTTCTCTTTCTGTCTTCCCAGGTCCTGTCCCCAGACCCCCCAGCCAGCCTTCTTTGCACTTTTACACCTGTCCCCACGCCCTCTTGCCATCGCAGGGAGGTATGCAGGGCTGTCACTGGCTGTGCAGGCAGGTTGGGGACCCGCGGAGTGAAGGGGGCTACAGCCGCTCCCCGAGGTCAGCAGAAGTAGGGGTTTTGTGGGGATTGCGCAGCGGGGAGGCCCCGGGTTCCTCTTCGCTGCTTTCTAAAAACGACTGCTGTGAGAGGGAAAATTGGGTTTTGGTTTCTGTGGCAGGGAAGCAGGGAGACGGGTCACTTCCTCGCCCCCTCCCCCTGTCATCCTGTGAGTCAGCAGGGGACCGGTGCAGCCCAGCCTCCCCTGCCCTGGGGCCTGCCCACTTGCTCACAGCTGGGAGCTGGAGCGGGGCGGCTGGAAGTAACTTCTGCACCCCTGCTGCAGGCCCCCTAAACTTCCTGGTCACACCTCGTGGTGAATAAAGGTCTGCCTCTTTCCTCTCGGGAGGGATGGCTTACTCCTTGTGTCCCCATTTGTGGCAGCTTGAGCCCTCCTGTCCTGTCGTCTGCCTGGGAGCCACTGCCGGCCCCCGTGCCCTGGCTCCTAAAGTCCTCGGGGCCTGGGGGCTGTGGAGACCCTGCCCCTCCAGTCCCCCTTTAGCAAGACCAGGGGGCCTTCGGGAACCTGATAGCGTGTGTTGGTGGCCGGCAGGTAGAGTGACAGGGAGGGGACTGGAGTCAGTCTCCTTGGTGCCAGTGGGGCGGGCTGGGGCGGGGGCACCTCCACCACCCTGCCTGGATGACACAGTGGTGCTGTCGGGGTTTTCCCTGGGGGACACTTGGCGTACCCCGCTCTGTGTTGGGACAGTGTTCACCTGGCCGAGCCCCGCCCCACCCTTTGTGGGGAAACCGGCTTCTCCCGCCACGTCAGCAGGTGGGTTCTGAGTCTGTACTTGTGTCACATGTACCAGGCCCCGGCTGCGACTCGCTGGCCTCCGGCTGCTGGGCGTGAGGTGGGGGGCGGTGCAGACTGCGGGGAGTAGGGCACCTCAGCCCTTGGTGCTTCAGGGTGATTTGAATGCTGCACTTTTCTCTGTGGACCTGCCCCACCCCCACCCCAGCTGGACCCCACCCTAAGCCCTGCCCTCTACCCCTTTCAAGTCTCCCGACTTCTGTGGGACTGGGGCTGAGGCGGGAGGCAGTGGCTTAGCCAGGTTGGGCAGGCCCTCAGACTTCCACGCAGCCCCGGTCATGGACCCGGCGATGTGGCGAGCCAGGGGGTCTTAGAGCAGCGTATGTGACTGTCGGCCAGGAGGAAGCCTGGTCCCAGGATGTCACAATTTCCTGCAGTGAGCAAGCACTTCTGGGGCGCAGGAGATAAGTGTTGGGCAGGGCACTCCTGAAACTCCAGCCCTTTTTCTGCCTGGTCTCTGCAGCCTGGGCCCCACCACGCCCTAGACTCGGGCTGTGCCTGCGTCCAGAGTGGGTGTGACCACCTCTGTGCTGGCAGCGCCCTCCCAGTCCTCACTCTGGGAGCCCTAAGTGCCGCACTAGGCTTCTGGTGTACAGGTTGGGGCACGTGGTCTCAGGAGCAGCCCCTCCCCACCATGGCGGAGAGGGGCTGGGGGCAAGGGGTGCTTTTATGCCAAATGTGAGGCTTCCTGGGTATCGAAACTGGGCCATCACCTTACCCAGCTCCTTCGCTTAACAGAGAAGGAGACACATTGGGGAGGGTGCTTCCAGGCCAAGACTCCGGTGCTGCCCTACAAAGATGGGGAAAGTAGCTCCCCTGGGTACCACACCCTCCCCAGAAAGGGTGCCCCTGTCCCTGCCCTCTGGGGCCAGACCACTTCTCCTGGGCACACCCAGGGTTGCCCTGGGGCCGGTCCCTGCGACCCAGTCCTTCCGCTTGTGCCAATGCCAGCAGCACAGCAGGTCCTGGGCCAGGGGTCCCAGCAGCAGTGGTACAGCCTTGGGATGGGAGGGCTGGTGGGGGAGGCTGAGCTGTGCCGGCGGGGGGGGGTGGTGCGGAGTTTGAGCAGCAGGAGGTCCACTGGGGACTCTTCCTGGGACAGCATCCTCCACCCGCAGACCTGGTCAGAGCCTTCTGAGGAGGCCATCTCCGTGGCTGGCTGCAGACTTGGTGGGGCGGGAGGCGGGGTGACAGTTTCCGCCCAGGGTGGATGTGGACTGCCCATCTGCGTGTGCCCACCTTTCTCCCTGCCTTCCAGTCGGTGATCTGTGACGGGGGCTAACTCTGGTTGTGGGGACACACACATGTAGGCTCATTGCTACAAGATGCTATGAGAGCAGGCAGGAAAGTGGTTGATTCTGCCTGGTGGTCGCAAGGAAGACTTCCTGGAGGAGGTGACCTTTTTTCCCCTCTTAAAGCAGTGGGTAGGTGTCAGCCAGGCAGGCTGGGTACAGGGCCTCAGATAAGAGGAGGTGGGAGCCCGGGGAACAGGTTCTGAAAAGTTGGGGGTGCTGACTCACAGGGGGTATGGTCAGCTCTGAGTTCCAGAAGGATCCCGGCTGTTTGGCGATCTTACCAGAGCTTGGGCCTGGCAGTCCCACATTCAACCTTAGCCTCCGTTCCTGGTGCCAGTTTCCCAGGACAGTGCTCGTCCGATGCCCTCCCTCTGCACCCTGGTCCCAGAGGAGGCCACGCCAGGGAACTTCCCGTGCATGGGCCCCAGGCGAGGCCGTCGTCTTGGAGCTGTCCCTAGAGTGGGCCCCGAGTGGCATCATCACATGGCTCCCAGGACTCTGAGGAACTGCCTGCCCAGTGCCGGTACCCATCTGCCCTGGGGCCCGTGGGGTCAGGACTCCCAGCACTTGGGCATAGAAGGAAGGGTGCTTGAGTCTGTTGGCCTAAAGAAGCAGGAAGCGACCCGAGCCCCCAGCTTTGCCTCAGTTTGCTCTCCAGGCCCCTCCACACCCAAAGCTCCTCTTGCCGTAGGCAACCCAGAGCCCCGATCTAATATGTACAGCCAAAGGGATGCTGCCCTGTGGACTCGGGGCCCAGACCCGCCCCCCGGCCTCTGGTTCACCCACCACAGTTCCTTGGGCACCTCTGGGTGTCCAGACCTGTGAAGAACACAGTTTGCAAAAGAGCTCAGAGGCTGAGCAAGTTTCCCTGGGGGCAAGACTCTCCGCCCTATCTCCCTGATTGGGGGCCTTGCAGCCCTGAGTGTACCCCAGGTCTGGGGGGGGGCACCGGTTTCCCAAGGAAACCTCAGGCCCTAGAGCTCGAATGACTTCAGTCCCAGCTGCTCCCCTTCCTGGCCGCATGATCTTGGGCAAGTTACTTCGCTCCTCTGAGACTCCTGCCCACCCACAGCATGGGAACGATGATAACGTCTGCCCCAAAGGGTCTGTTGAGGACAAGTAGGCACAGGAAGGGCCAACAAGGCCTGGTGCACCTAAGGACTTGACCCTGCCCCCAGCCGTCCTCGGGCTTCCGCTGCAGGATGGCCTGGTGCGGGCAGAGCGCAGCAGGACTTCTTAAAGACAAAGGGGACTGCCACCAAGTTCCTCCCTTCTAAATGCTCGATTGTATGTCCGGTGAATTTTGCCTCCGTAACTTGTGTAACAAACCAGAACAGCAAGAACAAAGCACTTGTAGATCACTTGAACGCTGCCTTAAATATCTGGCTTGTTCAAACGGAAAAGAAATCTTAGAAGACAGCCAACAACTCCTGGGTTTGAGAAGTGAAATGTTCCTAGCAAAGAAATGTTGAAACAAAAAAGACCATCTAGATTTTGGGTCCCCAGGCCAGGGTGGGGGTTTGTAGGTGAACACTCTGAGGCTGGGGCCGCTGGCCGTCTGGCACTCAGACATGCCCAGCTCACCACCGCCTGGGACCCTTACTCCTGGGACGGGGAGGATGTACCCCCTTTAATCCCTCCTCCTGGAGGCCAGTGGAATTGTCCTCACTTTACAGGTGAGGAGACTGAGGTCAGGAAGGTGTTCAGACTCACGGCCCTGACATAGGCCTTGAACCTGTCCTTCGTTTCTTACAGGCTTGTGAACCGTGAGCACAAGGGAACCACCCTGCTTGACGGAGCCATCTGTCCATCTTTCCGTCTGTCTCTGCAAGCATCCACCTCTCCACACAGCGGAAGCTTGACCCCAGAGCACCTGTACAGAGTGAGAAAAGGACCAGAACATGCTCTAAAGACCTCTGCAGCAGACCCAGGAAGCTGTGAGCTGAGCCCAGACTCTGAAGGTGGGAAGCCGGTGGCCGGGAGGGTGGGCGCATGGCACTGGCTACTTCGGTTGACACCTGTAGGCCAGCACTTCCGACAGGGGAGAGGCGGCAGTGAATGCGAGGTGGCTACTTCAGGCAGTTACGGAGGGCTCCTTGAAGGAGGTGGCGCTCAAGCTGGGACCGGAATGATAAGAAGGAGCCGCCCACTTTGTTTTGTGATGATCTGACCTGGGGATGGAGGGACCGGCACAACAGAGGTGTGACATTTATCGAGCACCACCTACTTGAGACTTTTTTTTAAAGATTTTATTTATTTTACTTCTTAGAGGGGAAGGGAGGGAGAAAGAGAGGGAAAGATCAATGTGTGAGGGATACTTTGATTGGTTGCCTCTCGCACGCCCTCAACTGGGGAACCTGGCCCGCAACCCAGGCCTGTGCCCTGACTGGGAACCAAACCAGCGACCCTTTGGTTCACAGGCTGGCGCTCGGTCCACTGACCCATACCAGCCAGGGGTTGAGATGTTTTATAAACAGTGTTATTGAGACGTAGTTCACATAAAATTCATCCCTGTGAATACGTGTGCCGCTCAGCAGTGGTCAGTACACTCACGGGCATGTGGGACCATCAGCACAGTCAGCTTCCGAGCACTTCCGTCCCCTCAGAAGGTAGCCCGTATCTGTCAGCTGTCACCTCTCTGCTGCCCTGAGCAAGGGCTCCTCTTTCGGTCTAGGTTTGCCTGTGGGAGCTTTCATCTGAAGGGACTCCTATAGCACATGGCCTCTGTGTGGCTCTGTCACTGGGTGCACAGCGTCCTTAAGGCACGTCACTCCTGCCTGTGCCTGAGCGCTGACCCAGGGTGTGGCGGCAGTGGGTCTTGTGGGGATGTGGCGGCTGTTCCCCCTTTTGGCCCGATGAACACATTGCCCTGAATGTTCCTGAAGGAGTTCTTTGTTAATGTACTGCCCGCGTGTGTGTCATGTGCATTCATTCGATGCTCGGGAGGGAGGAGCTTACACCCCCTGTCGTGGCGAGGATATGGTGACCACGGTCAAGTGCAGGCCCATGTGCGGGTCAGGCCCAGGCTGCAGGTGCCAGTCTGTGCTTTCGACTCCACCCCCCAGGACCTCCCTGCAGGTGGGAGTCAGTGAGGGGCCCGCAGCAGCCGGGTGGGTGGCGGGTGGGCGAGGAGGAGACAGCCAGGAAGGGCTCAGAGTTCCCAGTGAGAGCCTGGGCTTGGTTTTAGGTGAGAACAGGAAACCCTGGGGCGGAGCTGAGCAGGCAGTGACGTGGTGTGATTCGTGCCTTTAAAAGGTGACCTCTGCGGCAGTGTGGAGAGTGGTCACAGGGGTGAGGGCCCGAGGGCAGCAGGTTGATGAGTCAGGAGGCCACTGTGACACTTCACGTGACAGAAGATGGTGGCTCTGGTGGGCGCCGGGTCGAGACGGAGGAGACAGACGGATGTGGAACACATGTGGCCACCATGCTGCCCTGTTGTCCCACACCTGGGCCTGATGTCCCTGGGCCGATGACCCCATCCTGTGTGACTCCCCCCTAGCCTGGGCTCACCCAGGGTTGGCACCCTCACCAGAAGATGGCAGGCCAGTCGCTGGCCTTGTGTGAGGCCGGGAGAGACCAAACCTGCCCCAGAGCCCTGGGAAGTGGCATGAGGAAAAAGCTAAGGGTTTTAGTGAGAAAAAGGGTCACGGGGCGGAGAGATTGGAGGAAAGACGAGCACGGAATAGGCGGGGTGGGGGTGGTGCTGATTCTAGTGGAATCAAAGGGGACGCGGGGATTGGAACACGGGGTAAGTTTACCCAGATGGGGGTAAATTGCCACTTCCTCTTGGCAGGGCCATTTGGCAAGATCTATTGAAATTGAAGACACACTTACTCTCCAACGCAGCAGTTCCACTTCTAGAACTTTGCCCTGTGATCGTACTCAGACGAGCCCACACACGGGCAGGAGAGTTCGTGAACATTGTACACGAGTCGGAAACGCCGGGTGCGCCCTACATAACCACCAGTCCAGAACCAAGGCCACCCGGGGACAGTCCACGCCGTGACACCTTGGCAAATCGCCAGGACGGGTAAGGCAGCTCTGTCTGTCTGTGTTGGCAGGAAAGCGTGTGCGCCGCAGAAGAAGAGGTGTGAGTGGGAAACAAACCTGTGGGTCCCATTCCAGGTGCAGAGAGGCATCTGGAAGGACAAGTGCACCGTTCCTTCCTGGAGGACGGGTGGCCAGGAGTTCACCGGCTGCTTTCTGTAGTCTTCTGAGTGTGTCTGTCTTCTCTCTCTGTGAACGTACACCGTATTTGCCGTGTGCGATGCGCACCCACATTATTCCTGGGACTGTTGGGCCCATTATCATGCCTGGGGTGTGTAATCATTACACCCACGTATAAGGCGCATCCTCATTTTCCCCTCAAAACTGTGGGCAGAAAGGTGTACGTTGTATCACTTTTATCATTAAGATAGAATATTCTTCCTTCGTGAAAAGAAAAAAAGTACCAGACAGGTGGCAGTTTCAGTTCCCTTTGAGAAAGGGACCAGGCAGCCACGAGCAACAGGGGACAGATGACTTTCTAGCTTGGGCCGCCCACCACCGCCTCCCTCCCAGCCCAGGGACTCCTCTGAGAACCGAGAGGGGCCGGCGGGGCGGGGAGGCTGTTAGTGGCCCTGTGCCAGGTTGTCCCCCGGCCTTCCCGTCCTCCCCCGAGCCCTGCCCCAGGGACCGGGGCTCGGCCACCGGGCCGCCAAGATCTCTGTAGCTTCCCATCCTTTGTCCCCCTGCCCTTTCTCTGTGTGGCCCTTGCCTGAGCTGAGACCAGAAACGGACTGAGGTGGAGAGTTGGGGACTCCCCAGACCCTACTGGTCTGGAATGCAAATGAGAGGGGACAGAAATAGACCTCCTTACTGCACCCACTCAGCCGGAGTCAGTCTCTGTCATGTGGCTTAGTGTCTGGAGTTAGGTTAGAACCAACTTTCGGCAGGTGGTTCTCAGTCTGAGCTGCCCGCCCTGGCACCTGGGTCCCCATGTCCCCTCTGGTTCTCAACATACCTGTGCCCGCCGCCCCCTGTCTCTCTTCCAGCGGTCCTGCCCCCTGCCCACCATGGCCTCTGCAGACAAGAATGGCGAGAGCGTCTCTTCTGTGTCCAGCAGCCGCCTGCAGAGCCGGAAACCGCCCAACCTGTCCATCACCATCCCGCCGCTCGAGCCCCCGGCCCCGGATGAGCAGACCAGCATGCTGCCCCTGGTAAGGGGTGGCCTGGGGGCTGTGCCGCGGGTGACAGATGTGCCCACATCACATGTTTCGGGCAGTTTCACTTCCTGGAGGAGGCCCCTTCTTCCCAAGTACGGCAGCCTGCGTGACCCCTCACCTGGGCCCGTGTCCCTCCCTCCAGGCCCCAAACATCACACACAGGGAGCAGGCCCTGAGCTAAGGAGCCCCATCTCACACGGGTCCAGGAGAAAAAGGGAACGTTGCTCCTGAGGATGGGCATGTCGGTCTGTCCCGGGACCTGGCTGTGTCCGTGTCCTTGGCCCAGGCCCTTCCGAGGGGCGTGGGCTGTCTGGGTCCCATGCGTCCTCAGCGTCAGCAGCCTGACCTCTCAGGGCCTGCTCCTCCGAGAATGGAAATGAATCCACGTGTCCGACGGGCTGGACCGTTGGCCCATAAAGAGCTCATTGAAAATGGGCTCGAAGCAGCGTGGGCCCCTGTGCAGCCCGTAACATAAAGGGGCCTATGTTGGTGCCGCCCGCTCGCCCCAGGGTCTCCTCAGACGCATGGAAACAGGCCGGGGCGCCCCGGTGCGACGAGGGAGCACTGAACAAGGCCCAGCGAAACGCGTGTTACGTTTTCTGAGAAACATTAGAAAATGGTGATTTTATATTCAAAATAAAAACAGCTCGGGGGTGAAATTGGGGTTCAGGTTTGTTCTAGGGTTTTCACATTGGGAGCCAAAGAAGACAGAGCCCAGGGTCTGGGATCCGTGCAGCCACGGTGCGCGGGCCCACGTCCACGCTCTGTGCTTCCTCCCGCCCCCGCCCCAGCGGCCCCGGAATCCAGCCTACCTGAAGAGCGCCAGCCTCCAGGAGCCACGCGGACGATGGCAGGAAGGCTCGGAGAAGCGGCCCGGCTTCCACCGCCAGGCCTCCCTGTCTCAGAGCATCCGCAAGTGAGCATGCCACACCCGCCCTGCCTGGCCACCCACCCGCAGCCCCGTAGAGTCACAGGGCCTCTCCCTGTGTCCCCGTTGGGGAAGGTGTAGGCAGGCATTAATGAGCAGCCTCTCCCTGCAAAGGTGAATGTGTTCCAGGTGGGGAGGCGGAGCCCAGGGGCATATGAGCCTTGCCTGAAGTCATAGTTGGATTGCGGGGGGATTCAAGGACCTGGAGGTGGACCACTGCCACTCAGAGTGGCTCCCAGAGGGTGTCCCAGGCCAGCTCCTCCTCATGCTTTGGACTTGGCCACTGGGTACCAAACCAGGGGCTCCAGGGAAAGCTGATCTGTGCACACGCACGCCTCCTCTGTCGCAGGGGCACCGCGCAGTGGTTTGGGGTCAGCGGCGACTGGGAGCTGGCGCGGCAGCACTGGCAGCGCCGGAGCCTGCACCACTGCAGCGTGCGCTACGGCCGCCTCAAGCCCTCGTGCCAGCGCGAGCTGGAGCTGCCCAGCCAGGACGTACCCTCCTTCCAGGGCACCGAGTCTCCAAAGCCCTGCAAGATGCCCAAGGTGGGTTTCGTCCAGTCTTGAGGGGGCGGCAAGTGTTGTTGCCCAGGGACCCGTCGGCTCTGCTCACCCCCTCCCTCCCTTGCAGATCGTAGACCCACTGGCCCGGGGCCGAGCATTCCGCCACCCTGACGAGGTGGACCGGCCCCACGGCCCACACCCACCGCTGACACCAGGGGTCCTGTCCCTCGCCTCCTTCACCAGCGTCCGCTCTGGTCACTCCCATCTGCCTCGCAGGAAGAGGATGTCTGTGGCCCACATGAGCTTTCAAGCTGCCTCCGCCCTCCTCAAGGTGAGATGCCTCCCTCCCTCTCCCCAGACCTCCGTCTGTGCTCAGGGCCTGGGACCCCAGGGCAGGGAGAAGCGCCCATGTCCCCGCCTCAGCTGTCCCCTGAGCTGCCCTCCCTAGTTTGGGAAATGGTTTCTGCACCAACCCAGAGGCTGGGGAAGTAGAAGCGAAGCACGCGGTTGGCACTCACCACCCATGTTCACTGAACCCATCATTTGTGCCGGGCTGGGGGCTGCAGGCTGAAATGGGCCAGTGCCACTGCCCTGGAAGAGCCCCCAGCCCAGGTGAGGGTGGGCGTCACCATTCAGTAGGATAAGTGCAGGACTGTTCCAGAGGGCATGCAGCCCCATCTCGCCCAGCAGAAGGGCTGATGTCAGGGAAGGCACTCTCGCTGAGCCCAGAAAAATAGGGGAAAGAGGCGGGAACAGCCCGTGCAAAGGCCTAGAGCCCTGGTCTGGCAGCGCGGGTTGCTGGAGTGTCGTCCCGATGTACCCAGGTCGTGGGTTCGATCCCAGGTTGGGGCATGTGCACGAGTGAGCCAGTGAACGCATGCGTGGGTGAAACAACGGGTCGATGTTTCTCTCTCCCTTCCTCTCCTTTCCTCTCTCTCTTTAAGATTAATAACTTTATTTTTTTTAAAACAGTTGCTTTTTCAGTTTGGTTTTTTTTTTAAGATTTTATTCATTTATTTTTAGAGAAGGGAAGGAAGGGAGAAAAACAGAGAGAAACATCAGTGTGTGGTTGCCTCTCGAGCACCCCCTACCAGGGACCTGGCCCACAACCCAGGCATGTGTTCTAGGCTGGGAATTGAACTGGTAACCTTTTGGTGTGTAGGCCAGCACTAAATCCACTGTGCCACACCAGCCAGGGCAAAGATCAAAATATGTTTAAAATAAAAATTTTAAAGACCTGCAGGTAGAGGGGGCCTGGCACTTTGGGGGAGCAGCAGGTGGTTACATGTGGCCTTAGTTTCCATGGCAGGAGATGGGCTCAGAAAGGTGGGCAGGGGCCCAGGGCGCCGTGCCGAGGCCAGGACTAGGGGGAGACAGCCCGAGTCTCGAGAACAAGGATGCAGCGTGACTGGCCGGGTGCCCCTGCCCAAGCCAGAGGGCAGGAGGTTGCCAGGGAGGAGACAGCAGCAAATTGTGGGAAAGGGGTGAAGCGTTTGGGGCTGCGGCGAAGCCAGTGCCTTGTTCCTGGCCCTCCCTGCTCTGCGCAGGGTCCCGCCTCCCAAAGCGCCATCCCCAAGGGGGTGGGCTTGACAGTTCCTCTGGTGTCGGGGGTGCCTGACCGGGGCCTGACACCTGTGCCTCCGCCCTGTGCACAGGGGCGCCCAGTGCTGGACGCCACTGGACAGCGGTGCCGGGTGGTCAAGCGCAGCTTTGCCTACCCCAGCTTCCTGGAGGAGGACGCGGTCGATGGGGCAGACACATTCGACTCCTCGTTTTTTAGTAAGGCAAGCATGGGGTGTGGGCCCTCGGAGCAGCGGGACAGGGTGGCCTGGGAGCTAGGAGAGGTGGCCTGGCTGTGACCGTTCCCTTCTGGGAACCCCTGAGGTCCAAGGGCCCGTTGGCGGGATGGGATGTACCACCTCGTAGAGCTCCTTTCGGGCAGAGCAAAGACCTGGGGGTGAGACTGGACACCAGCCCCGAAAGTCGCCACAGGGCCGACACACCTGAACCTTTCACTTTCCTCCCAAAGAGACTGCCTGTCCTGCCTTATCCTGCGCTTGAACTGGGCTGTGGGGGGCAGTATCAGGGATCCTGACTCCTCACACCATCTCTCTTTGTGTCCCCCACTCCACCGCCACCCCAGGAAGAGATGAGCTCCATGCCCGACGATGTGTTTGAGTCGCCCCCACTTTCCGCCAGCTGCTTCCGGGGGGTCCCACGCTCGGCCTCACCTGTCTCCCCCGGCGGGGTGCAGGTCTCTCTGTGAGTTCTGGGCAATCCCTCCTGCAGGAGGAGGAAGGTGGCGTGGCCTGGGAAGGGCTCCCCGGACCACAAATCCCTCCTGGGTTTTGCGAGGTGGGCGTCGGGCTGAGAGCCACCGTCCCCAGCAGGAAGGAGTACGGCCACGTTCCAGTGCCTGCGGCCAAGCGCGGCAAGCGCATCGCCTCCAAGGTGAAGCACTTTGCCTTCGACCGGCACAAGCGGCATTACGGCCTGGGTGTGGTGGGCAACTGGCTGAACCGCAGCTACCGCCACAGCATCAGCAGCACGGTGCAGCGGCAGCTGGAGAGCTTCGACAGCCACCGGTGAGCAGGCGGGGCGGGGCGCCGTCCTGGGGCCCGCGCACGCCGTGAGCACCTGGGAAGGCTCCTGGGCACTCCTTGTCTCTTCCCCACCTGCCCCCCGCCCCCCTTTTGGGCTCCCAGGTGGCAGCCGGTCAACAGGCATCGTTGAGTGCCAGCTCACAGGTCCTGTGACAGACTGGAGTGGGGAGGGCCGGGTGGGTCAGAGGGACAGTTAGGAGCTATGACCATGAGTAAGGGGACTGTGGGGGAAGACACATGCAAAGACCTCAGAGGAAGTCAGAGAACAGGGGTGGGGCAGTTCTCACAGTGGATGATTGGCAGAAATCCGATAGACACTGCACTACAAGTTACAAAAAAATTAAGTGATTGCAGGTGTGGCCAGTATCCTGCGGAGGAGGACAGACAGTGGGAGTGAACAGCTGGTGGGGGGGAGGGGCGTGCCTGCAGCGTGAGCACCACGTTGTTTAAGGTTAGCCGGCTGAAGAGAAATGGGAAGAGCAACCCTGACAAAGGAAGCAGCCTGTGCAAAGGCCCTGGGGCTGCAAGGAGCTGCCGAGGAGGAGGGTGGGCACAGCAGGGCCTGCAGCTGGATGGGAGGGGCCCACAATAGGCTGGATCCCAAGGGCTGTGGGAAGCCATCCGAGGGTCTCACCCTGGGGGAGAGACGCGTGTAGGGGCCTTTTGGAAGTCACTGGTGAAGGACGAGTTGAAGGGAGCAGAAGCGGGGGGCAGGCAGCAGGCATGAGCCGAGCGTCGGGGTGCTGACCAGGCCCCTGCCGCAGGCCCTACTTCACCTACTGGCTGACGTTCGTCCACATCGTCATCACGCTACTGGTGATCTGCACGTACGGCATCGCACCCGTGGGCTTCGCCCAGCACGTCACCACCCAGCTGGTGAGTAGGGCCACAGAAGTGGGGCTCCACCCTGGGGGCTCCTGGCCCCCCAAGCGGCCGCAGCATCGTGGGCCACCGAATGCCTCCCGCAGCAACAACCTGGCTCAGGTGGGAGGGTGTGCTTTGCTCCCACTGCTTTGCCCCTCGGCCCCTTCCTGGGGGCCCGACCCTGGGACGGAACCCCCTGACCTCTCCTGTCCTTCCACCTCTGCAACAGGTGCTCAGGAACAAAGGTGTGTACGAGAGCGTGAAGTACCTTCAGCAGGAGAACTTCTGGATAGGCCCCAGCTCGGTGAGGTCCCAGGGGAGGGTATCTCAGCAGGGAGCCCTGGTCCCTGTCTCCCCCGGCTGGGCAGGGAGGGGTCAGCTTGCCCAGTACCCCTCCTCCTCAGGGGAGACTTAGCAGAGCGGCCAGCCTGGGCCCGAGCTCACTCCCTGCCCCGCCCCCAGATTGACTTGATCCACCTGGGAGCCAAGTTCTCGCCCTGCATCCGCAAGGACCAGCAGATCGAGCAGCTGGTGTCGCGAGAGCGTGACCTGGAGCGGGACTCGGGCTGCTGCGTCCAGAATGACCACTCAGGCTGCATCCAGACCCAGCGGAAGGACTGCTCGGTGGGGGCCTCTGCCACGTCCACTTACCCTGGCTTTGGGGAAGGGTCCCTACACAGGGAGGATGCCGACCTCCCCAACCCGAGCAACTGAAAAGCGAGTTACCCCAGGGTGGGGTCTGAGAGATGGGCCCGAGTCCTGGGAAACCGGGGAAGAGCCTTTATCCTGGAGGGTCCCCCGACCTCTTTGACAGGTATGGCCCTGACCTGCCATGACCAGCCTGCCTCCCTCCTCCAGGAGACTTTGGCTACTTTTGTCAAGTGGCAGGATGATACGGGGCCCCCCATGGACAAGTCCGACCTGGGCCAGAAGCGGACATCAGGGGCTGTGTGTCACCAGGACCCCAGGTACGGTGCCAGGGTGGCCCTCGGCAAGGCTGTCTGAGAAGATGGGGTTAAGGATCACGTTGTCTGTGCCACCCATGGGGACGTTGGCAGGTGGGTGTGGCGGGCTAGGGGTGCCACAGCCCCTCATTTTGGCCCTTCTGACCTCTGCCCCCAGAACCTGTGAGGAGCCGGCCTCCAGCGGGGCCCACATCTGGCCTGATGACATTACCAAGTGGCCAGTGAGTATCCAGGGCGGAGAGTGATCTGGGAAGCGCGGGGATGGGGACGGGGCTCGTGCCACACAGGCCCACGCCCATTCGTGCCCCCCTAGATCTGCACGGAGCAGGCCCGGAGCAACCGCACGGGCTTCTTGCACATGGACTGCCAGATCAAGGGCCGCCCCTGCTGCATTGGCACCAAGGGCAGGTGAGCCAGCCAGCCCTCTGCCCGGGGCTCCCTGTGCTCCCCCACCCCTACTGGCTGTCCTCCCTTGTCCACTCTGGGGCCACCTGGGGTGGGAGCAGGACGAAGGGGCACTTTCCCCAGAGCCTGGGTCTCTGCAGAGGGGCACCGTCTTCCACTGGCAAGGTGGGCAGGGGCGGGTACTCGGGGCCCTGACACACCCGCTGTCCCCCAGCTGTGAGATCACCACTCGGGAGTACTGCGAATTCATGCATGGCTATTTCCACGAAGAGGCGACGCTCTGCTCCCAGGTGAGGCGGGGCCTGGCGGGGCCTGGGTAGAAGCAGCCGGCCTGGAGCTGGCCTCACGGGCACCCTCCTGCGCCCCACATCAGAGCTGCTAACCCAGCCAGGTGCCGGGCACTGACCCCCGTGCCCTCTCCCGCAGGTGCACTGCCTAGACGAGGTGTGTGGGCTGCTGCCCTTTCTCAACCCCGAGGTCCCGGATCAGTTCTACAGGCTCTGGCTGTCTCTGTTTCTCCATGCTGGGTAAGGCTCCTCGGTGGCCGCCCCCCAGACGCCCGTGGTGGCCGCCCACCTGGACCCCCTGCAGAGGGGACCCTGCGCCAGGGCACAAGTGGCACTGCCCTCCAGACCCCACTGCTCCTGAAGTGCCTGCTGGTGGCGGTGGGCAGACGTGGGAAGGCTGACGCCAACGTGTCCCCCACCCCAGCTTGGTGCACTGCGTGGTGTCCGTGGTCTTCCAGATGACCATCCTGCGGGACCTGGAGAAGCTGGCTGGCTGGCATCGCATCTCCATCATCTTCATCCTCAGTGGCATCACTGGCAACCTCGCCAGCGCCATCTTCCTCCCCTACCGGGCAGAGGTAGGGGCTCGGGCAAGGCAGGAACGGGCGGAGGGCCAGCTCCAAAGCTCCCCGCCCCTCCCGCCAGGAGTCTGCCAAGGGACACGTGGCCCCTCCCATGCTGGGCTCAACAGAGGATGGACGGCTAAGCCGGAGGCTTATGGGCCAACCCTTTAATCCTGAGCAGGAGGGAGTGTGTCCCTGAGTCATGCTCAGAGGGCCCCTCCGGAAACGCTTTTCTGGGCCCCATCCCTCACTTTGTTCCTTTCCTTGGCTTCATTTCTTCACGGCATGCCACCGCCTGCCACCGTATCACGTCAGTTGCGTCATGGGAAATTGCCGGGTGTGACCCTTGCTGACCCACGGAAGTGTCAGTTTTTGATCCGTTCGCCCTCATTGCCATTCCCGTTCGGTGTCTGGCCCCTGCCCTGGAGACCGGGCACATAGCCCTCGGCCGTTGCCGGCAGTGTGGGTGGAGGCAGCCCCGCCTTGGTCCAGCGGCCCCAGCTGTCCCCTGAGCGTCGGGGCTCCCAGACCGGATGGGTCTGGTCCCAGTGTGCCGGCCGGGCTATGCCCAGGGTTCCCTGCCCGCCTGGTACCCGGAGGCAGCCCATCTCCGCGGCCCTGAAAGTGACCCGTCTTCCCTCCCCCCCGCCCAGGTGGGCCCGGCGGGGTCCCAGTTCGGCCTCCTCGCCTGCCTCTTCGTGGAGCTCTTCCAGAGCTGGCAGCTGCTGGAGCGGCCCTGGAAGGCCTTCCTGAACCTGTCGGCCATCGTGCTCTTCCTGTTCGTGTGCGGCCTGCTGCCCTGGATCGACAACATCGCCCACACCTTCGGCTTCCTCAGCGGCCTGCTGCTGGCCTTCGCTTTCCTGCCCTACATCACCTTCGGCACCAGCGACAAGTGCCGCAAGCGCGCCCTCATCCTGGTGTCGCTGCTCGTCTTCGCCGGCCTCTTCGCCTCGCTGGTCATCTGGCTCTACGTCTACCCCATCCACTGGCCCTGGATCGAGTACCTCACCTGCTTCCCCTTCACCAGCCGCTTCTGCGAGAAGTACGAGCTGGACCAGGTGCTGCACTGACCGCCCGCCTGGCGGGGCCGGGCGGGGCCAGCAACGACACGGGGACCGCGCCTGGGACGGGCAGGGGCGCCCCGCCCATACTCCAGAGACCCATCCATCGACATGGCGTCCAGGCCTTGGTCCCCGGTTCAGGGACAGTCATAGAAGCAGGTTCCGTGGGGCGCTAAGGCCCCCTCCTCGTGTGCTCCTGGCCCTGGCTAGGGAGGACTCTGAGCTCCCGCTTCTCCGCAGCTCAGGGCTCAAGCCTCGACTTACTCTAGGGTTGGGACCCCCTCCTGGGGGTGGGCTTCTTTCTTCCCAGGGTCCTCAGGCTGCTGCCACTACCCACCCCGGCCTCTGCCTCCTCTCCCACCAACACTGAGTGTGCCCCTCCCGGGGATACGGCCAGGCATGCCACCAGGTCCCCACCCATTTCTCCTCTCCTCTCTCTGCTCTACAAGCCCGATCACCAGGGGCCTGTTGGGTCTGCCTGTAAAGTGACTAGGTGCTGTGGACGGAGCACTGGCTGTGGTCTGGGCCAGAGGATGACATGGAGGGACAGAATGGGATGCCAAGAGCCTCTAATTGTTTATAGCAGACAGAGGCTGTGCCCTCCACCCCCACCCGCTGCCCGGTCAGGATTCTACTTCATGGGATTGGCTCAGACAACAGCCAGCCCGCCCCCACACCTTTTGCCTCACTGACCCCCAAGTTGGTGTGGGGGCTGGACCACCACAAGGACCCATTCCCAGGAGCTGCCCAAGGCTCAGTCAGGCCCATTTTATACTGGTTTACATTATGGTCCTAATTTTTAAAAGGAACGCTAACTTTGTATGGATAATGTGTCAAATGTATTAAATGATATTCTTTTGGGAATAATCATCTTTTGACCTGAGGACTCAGGAAGGATGAAAGCTGGAACCTTATTTTGGGGTTTGGGGGTGGGTCAGCCAGGAGGAACTTGGGGGCAGGGGCTCGGCCCAAAGGGACAGTGGGCATCTTGTGGGACTTCCGGAAATTTGGTTGGACCCCAGGTTGGGGTCACAATGGAGGGCCTCAGGGGGTCCCTTGAGGGGTTGGAGTTCCATTCTTAGACCTCTGGCATCCCCCAGCTCCACCTGCTTGTCGGGGCAGTGAGGGGGTGGGCCACCCTGGGCAACTCCATTCACGGTACCTGTGCCTCCTCCGACACTCTTCCCCACACGGAAGCCACCAGGAGATGAAGGATGCAACCACTTCATTACTGTGGGCAGAGGACCCAGCGTACCTGGGCTGAGGGAGGCAGCCCCTCCCCGCCCCCCACCATTCCAGGGCTGAGACTGAAAAGGGACATCAGTGGGACTGGGGAGGATAGGGGCCCCTGAACCCTGGGCTCCTGTGAAGACGAGGTCAGTGCCCCCGTCCTGAGCCTTGCATTCCTGCCTGCCTGGAAGGCCCCCATTGGTTCCTGAGGAAGGGCCGCAGGACACCACCACTGTCCCCAGTGGCCACTCCCATCTTGGGCACAGTTGGAGTGCAGGAGGTCTAGAGGGTCTCATGGGGAGAAACTAGGACACACCACTCAGAGAACCAGCCATGTTTTCATTTTATCCCTCCCCTCGCCGGGGAACCAGAGCCCCTCTTCAAACTCAGCCCAGCCAGGGGGAGCCCCACCTGCCCCCGCCGTGTCCCGCCACAGGGCCTTGGCCTGCCCGCTCAGCAGCTGTGCCTCCTCAGGGAGGCCTGGTCCTGCAGGGAGCACTGGAGCTCCACGAAGGTCAGCGGGCCCACGGTGGCTGCACAGGGGCCCACGGGGCGGAAGCCGAACCTCTCGTAGAAGGGCACCAGCGGGCCCTCGCACATGAGCGCGGCCCGGCGCACGGCCGGCTGGCTGCCCAGGTGGTACAGGTAGCGCCACAGCAGGATGGAGCCCCTGCCTTGCTGCCGGAAGGTGCGGTGCACAGCCAGCACGAGCAGGTGGGCCAGGTGGCCCCCGGGCCTGTGCAGTGTCAGTGACTCCTGCGGGCAAGTGAGAAACAAGTCCAAGTCACCTCTGCCGAGACCTGCCCCCCCCCACCACCCCCATCGGGGGTCAAGAGTAGGTGTCCCCCGAGTGCTCGCAGTCAGGGCTCCCTCCCACCCGAGAAGAGTCCCAAATTGTGTACACCCCCAGCCTCATGGCAGATCCTTCATGAGAGCTTTTGAGGCCCCAAAGAGCGGGGACCTCTTGCTCTGGAAGGGGACCCGTGGCCTATGGCCGTGTCTCTGGTTTGGAGGAAGAAACCGGTTCTGGGCTCCCCTCCCCTTGTGGGGCTGGCTGTGCAGAGGGGCTGGGGGCCGGGGGCGGGGCTCTCCTCCGCAGGCCTTCCAGGGGCTGAGCAGCCCCGCCCTGCTGGGCCTCACCTGCGTGAGCCTCTCCTCATCCCAGAGCGAGCCAATGATGAAGGCTCCAAGGCGGCCCTCCTGGAACCAACCCAGGGAGAGCTCTGGACACAGGATCAGGAAGTGCTGGATCTCGTGGAGGTACAGGGGGCACTCCCCCGAGACCGAGATAAAGGCTGCGGCAGGAAGCACAGGGAGGTGGCTGGGTCACCGCGCCCCGTGCCCACCCCGCTACCCTCCCCTACGGGGACACGGGGGGTTCAAGGCTAAGTGCACCCACAGAAACGCAAACACGGTCTGATACTCTAGGGCCCTGGGGACAAGGACAGGAGGAGCAGGGGTCTCCTCCCCGCGCGGCAGCTGCAGTATCGGGGCACCCGGGCCCTGGGTGGGCCGCTCACCTTCACGCTCAATCTCAAACACGCCAGCAGCGTCCTGAGGGGTCAGGCAACGGAACTCACTGGCTGGGAGTGTGTGGCGCCGCTGGCAGCTTGGAGTCTCTGGCATCCTGGGCGGCAGGCACAGGGCCACCGGCATCGGGCAGTGGCTGTTCTGCGTGGACGTACTCACCTCCGGTGCCACCTTTGGGCGCCCTGGCTCAGGAATTGGCCGCTGCAGCAGAGGAGGGTGCCTGGCACCTGTTGGAGAGGAGTGAGAGCCGGCGGTCTGGTCCTCTTCCCTAAAAGGAACAGGCCAGGGTGATGGTGGGTCTCACCTCTTTTGCCGCTGAACCTGGGGTGGGGCCGGCCCCAAAGCGATGGGCACAATCCACAGTGCCTGACTCCCAGGGCTGTTTTGGGGACTAAACACTGGAGCTCTCTCCCCGACTTTCCTGCTCAGCAGCCCCTCCAAACCTCCAGGTTCTAGCCTCACTGCCCTCTGGGATATCAGAGCCCTGGAGACAGTAGAAGGGCTGGGCAGGGCTCCAAGCCCGAGGAGGAGGGGCTGTGAGCCTCCACTGATCCCTTCTAATGCAACTGTGGATCTGGTGGAGCGATTTGTCTTACCCCCAGAGGGAGACTTTGCGGTCCTTCGGGTACAAGATGGTGCTAGGAGCTTTCCAGGCAACCTCCGCCCTTGGCCCCAGCAAGAAGCCCCTTAATCAAAGTGGGTCCTCAGGGAGCCCCACATTACCCAGATGGCCTCCGACTGGGCCACGCACACCCAGGGCGGGGGTGAGGAGGTTGCGGGAGCCGGGGGGCGTGGGGAGGAGCCAGCAGGGGCCTGCAGATGTACAGTCCTTAGAGGAGGCCAAGGCCCCTTAAAAAGCCCCATGGTTTCCAAACGTCTCAAAGCACCAAGCCAGGTATTCCTATTTCTGAAGGCTGGGAGCCGGCAGTCGGGTGGGGGTCCCACTTACCAGGACAAAGGCCTCCACGTTCCCACCAGAGTCAGTCACCCCGGGTGCTGTCCACAGGTGCAGGAAGCAGGACAATTGGAGATACCCAGGTCCATTGCTGCTATAGAGGTATGGCCTGGCCACGTGATATTCTCAGGGATTTCTAATCGCCCCAGCCCCTCCTCCGAATTACACCAGGCAGGAGGACGCCAGGCAGTAGGGCCCTGTCCCTGTGGGCTAAGGGCCAGACGTCACCATCACTGTGACACACTGGGCGGGGAGGGGATTACAGAGGCCAACAGAGGCCTGAGGGCTTGGGGAAGAACATGGGACTAATCCCTGCTCTGGCACCAGCAGGGACAGATCTTCACCTTCTGTCCCCTGGAGGCCTGGGCAAGCCCCCTCTGAAGGTCCTTCCAGCTGGGGCAGCCCCAGAATGTTACCATTTATAGCTCTTGCTCGGTGCTAAGCCCCAGATAACAGTCTCCTTTTAATCCACACGACCCCTGAGCATTAACCCCATTTTACAGAGAAGAAAACTGGAGCTCAGGTTAAATAACTTGTGTGGAGTGCGAGCCGCCGGCCCGGTCCGCCTCCCCATTACACACGGCTCCCAGCTGAGCTGCTCGGCCCAGAGAGCTTCCAAACGGCCCGTCCACAGCTCCCTGGTACTTCTGCTGACCATCAGACAGTGTCCCCAAGTCAGAGTCTGCCAGAGCAAAGGCGGGAAATCCTAAACCTGGCTCCAGGACGTGCGGGCAGAGCGGATGGATCCGGAGAGGCAGGTGGGGCTCGCTGTGTCGACAGTGGCAAGCCACCGAAAGGGTTTGACCTTTCATGTCCTACCCTTGTCAGTTACCCCCTCCATCAGGTATGTGACCGAAGTCTGGTTCCTCCAGCGTGACTCTTTCAGGGACACCCGGGGGAAAATCCCCAAATCCAGAGGCACGGGTCAGTCCTCATGCCCTCCCCGCTCTCCACCACACCTTCTGTCATCACTCATCCAGTTGTCACCAAAACCAACTCAAACCAGCAAAAGTCCTTAGAGATTCACGCCCTCCTGCCATCCCCATACCACACCCTGCCTCCCATGCCTGCCACCTCTCCGAGGTGCTTAAGCCCAAGGTGGTGCGGCCACCACTCTGGAAGCCTTGGGGAGAACCTACTAAAGCCGGATACACACTCACCTGGGATCCACGATCCCACTCCACGTACCCACCGAACAGTAAAGGAACAGCAACGCTCTCAAACTGGAAGCGACTCAAATGATCCTCCAGTGCGTAAGAGGCTATGGAATGCACAGCAAACGGAAGGCCCTCCAGCAAATGAGCAAACCGATACAGCACAGCACCACGGACGGCGCACAACCGACGCCACAGTGAGCGAGAGAAGCCGGAACACCAGCGTCACTGTGTGGTCCCGCGGCTCCTGCTCTGATCCGTGTGTGAGAATCAGGAGAGTGGCTGCCCAAGGGAGGAGGACTCTGGGTGCCGGAAATGTGACGCTGACCGAACGCCGATTTCCTGGGGGAGGCAGAAAGTCATCAGGTTGCCTGCCTGTGCGCCACTGGAAGTTTAGTCAAATTTTCAGGGGATTGCTCCAATCTAACGTGTCCACCCCCAAGTTCCCTGACCGTCAGTGACCTGGGCTCCACCCCATTCCCAGTCCTGCCGCCAGCACCTCGTCAGCACCTCATGTGAGCCTTTCCTCTGGAACCCTGAGCCCAGCAAGCTGCCTCCCAGTCTTCTGTCCCCTTCCCATCCCAGGCCCCTCTCTCAGTCCCCGAGACTGCCCTGGCCCCCCTTTCTCCCCTTCAGCTCACGCCCCTCCTGCAGCCTTAGCTCTTCCCTCGCCTGCACCCACCCCCGTCCTCCCGCCACACGTATCCCTGCCCCATCAGGGCCTGGTTTCTACACCCACACAGCAATGCTGATGCCTGGCCCGCCGGTCTCGGGAGAGCTTGCCCTCCCCTGTGGTCTGGAAGGAACTATGGTGCCAAGCGCTGCCTGGTGCTGCTGGGCCTACACGGTCCTGACACTGTGGTGACCCTGGACCAGCCCCCACACACCCACACTTGTCCTTTTCTCCCAGGGTCCCTCCGCTCTCTGAGGCCCAGCAGAACCTCTAGAGGTCACCGTGATCCCTTCCAGCTGCCACCAGGCAGCTCTCGTCCCACCAAAGACCTGTCAGAATTGACCAGAAGACCTCCTCAGGCTTGGCCTTCAGGTCCAGCGCAGGGAACATGTCCAGGACCTGGGCTGGGCACCTCCAACCGCAAGATCCCAGAAAAGGCCTCCTCTGTCCTTCGTAGACCCTGTGACTCCCCTGCGCCCCCTGGTGGCCAAGCGCAGCCACCGGCGCCTCCAGAGAAGGGCTTGCAGGTTGTCTAATCTGCCTCTCTTTTGATTGACCACCAGACGGTCCTATTCCTTTTAGAAAACACCTCGGGACACATGGAACCCTAGAAGACAAGATGAGACAGTACAGTAGACATGGCTAACACGCGGGGGCAGCAGAGGAGAGGGGAGGGTGATCACAGGGTCTCCCCTGGTCAACTGGGAGAAAGTGACAGACACCACCACCGAGAGGGAGACAGACAGCAAGGTAAGGGTACCTTCTGCAAGAGAACAAAGAGGAGCATCAGAAGATGCCACACCCGGAGTAGCAGCATTTGTCTCTAGCCCCAGCCTCCTCGGCGAGTGGTAATCTGCTGAGACATTTAAGATCACGTGACCTCCTCTGACACCGGGCGTCGTCCCCACAGGGGCTGCGGTCAGATCCATCCGACCAACAGAGTGGCCTCAGGAGAGGCACCTTGTAAGGCTGCGCAATTTAGCAAATAAAATGTGGGATGTCTGATGAAATTTGAATTTCAGGGAGGCAACAAATAACTTTTTAAGCATGTGCTATGCCCTGTTTGGGACATACTTATACTAAAACACTGTTTATCCAAAATTCTGATTTCACAGGGTGTCCTGTATTTTACCTGGAAATCCTCTTTGTGAGGTCTGAGGAGACGATGGTCAGCACAGGCCGGGGAAAGGGCAGTGGGGGAGCCAGGAATGTTTCATCGCATGGACTGGGGGCCGGGGGGGTGTCTCAGCCTCGGGCGGAGCAGGAGCCCTTGGCCTCCAAACCCCTATAATGTACATCCTGGTTTGAGGCCACTGGCCATTACTGTGCCCTGTTCAGCTATCCTTGCTTCAGCCCAGCGGTTCTCACACCTGGCTGCACACTGGAATCACCTGGGAGCTTCGCAAAGTTCTAAAACCTGCGTCACCCTCAGAGTTGCTGATTTTAAAGCTTTGGGAGGGACCGTCAGGAGTGCAGCTGGGGCGGAGAACCGCTGCCCCAAGTGTGTGTTCTCCAGGCAGACGTGAGGCCAGAACTTTGTCCTGCTTGCCTTCCTCGCGGGGAGAGGGCGCCGTCCCCGGCCCGGCGCCCGGCCTGCCGCAGTTGTGTGCCCAGAGCAGGGGGCGCTCAGACCTCTGTAGCCCCAGACCTTTTTTCAAAAGCGGAGGCCTCCGCAGAGGTCTAGAATGTGAAACAGCAGGAGCCGCCTGGCTGGAACTGTGGCCAACTCCATGAGGGTCCCCAGGGGGACCGGTGGGACACGGTGGGAGACAGCGTGGGCCCCCACGGGGACGCCGGGAGAGAAATGGAATTCCCACAGAGGCGAGGCGCAGAGCGCCCTCTGCCCTGCATGCCCTTGGATCCGCACCCTCACGCGCGTTTCCTTCCTGGCCTGGCGTGATGTCTGTGTCTTGGGCCCTGGGCTGTTTAGAGGGGTTCGGAGGCTCTGCCCAGGCTCAGGCGGTGGTCAAGAGCAGCTCTAGCTGAGAGGCAGTCAAAGGTGACATCGGCAGCATTCTAACTGCAGAACCAGAGACGAGAGGACAAGACCATGTATTTAATATCAAATCGACCTAATCTCACATCCCGGTGTGGGGACCATTGGCTTTGGCGTTTCTTTCACACCCAGATCAAGGCAGCTTGACTCTAAACCACAGTCTCCCTCCAGCATCTGCTCATATGAAAGGGTCCTCTAACCACCTCTGCCCCGTCACTGACTCTGCTCATTCTGTCCCCACGCCATGCTTCTGCACCTGTGAGGGCCCCCTTTGGGGTCCCTGCAGCCTGGCCTCTTGCAGGGCCTCCCTGCCCAGGAGACAGGTCTAGGCACATCTGAACACCAGCAGTGGGCTGGGTTTCAATTCTCCCCTACCAGGCTCTCTGGTTCCAGGCAAACTGTGGGCTCTGACTGGGCTCCCGCCTTAGAGCTCCAGAACATACTGTGACACACAGGGAATCTACCTACCTCCCTGCGAGCAGAGCCATGCCTCTCACCGCTGAGCCCCCAACCCACCAATGGCCCGAAGCGGCGAGGACGATGGGTAGGTTTGGCTGTCCTGATGGTCGAGTAGACACATGAAGGCATGGTGTCAGGAGAGCGTTCTGAGGGCCCATGTGTCACTATGGGGAAACTGAGGGATGGACGCTCTTGGGGGGTGGGGCAAGGAGCCACTGACAGGGAGAAGGAGGGGTCCGAGCAGAACCAGGATCAGGACGTGTCCCAGAACCCCAGGGACGAGGCAGTCAGCAGCGTCACATGGAGCCAAGAATAGAGGAGAGATGTCAGATTATCCTCACAAGGAAGCCTCTGGTGCCTCTGGATAGAGAGGGGCGGGGAGGCCAGATGCAGAGAAACAGCCTAAGGTGACAAAGCAGAGGTGGCAGCAGGGCAGAGGCCATGGGCTAAAGGCACACTGACCCACCAGCACGGCCAGGTGCTGGAGAAGACTCCCCCACCCCTCCCCACCCCCGGCACCGAGCCCGTGGCCGCCCGCTCTGATGCCCTGGAGAGCCTGGCTCAGCCTGGTAGCCAGCAGCCACCTGGGCCCAGGTGAGTGACGCCCTGGTCCCAGGCCCTCGGGGAGCTTCCCACCCCAGACTGCCTTTGCTGCTCCTCCCCTCAATGTGACAATGCCCATTCCAGGACCCAGGCGAGTCCACCATGAGAGATGAGGTCCAGAGGCACCGTGCCGATGCCTCTGAGACCCCAATAATTTTCCATGCTCAGCAATTGAAAGTCCCATGGGCAGGGAAGGGGACCCTCTATTTGGGCCCTTTTGCGACAATTTGTGTTTTGGGGTGCTTTTGAGGGTGGTTTCTTTCTCTGAACCCCTCCCCCGCACACGGGACCCAGAGCACATTCACGCTGAGTTCCTCATGCGCAGGTCCAGGTCGGATTGGAGACCTGGGCGCAGGCGGCTCCCTTCAGCTGAGGGTGGTACCTGTGAAAGAATGCAGCATGAAGTCAGCCGCAGCCCTGCCCTCGGGGAGGGGGGGGGGTAAGGGGGATGGGGGTGGCTGGAGGTCGTGCTCTGACGGCACCCTCTGCAGGCCGCAGTGTGTTAGTACCACCTTCCGGGGACCTCGCCTAGGTGGTACATCCTGTAACGTGGAAAAGCGTTCCCATAACCACACACTCCGCTTACCCAACTTCACGTGCTGCCCCTCTTGACGCGGCATCGCCGGACCCCTGTCCCCTACGCACCCAGGCCAGCGGCACCATTGGCGAGGACCTGCGGACCCTCCCATGCCCAGCCTTTCCTCTCCTGGGTGGTCCGGCGCACGACGCACTGAGGGCCAGTGGGCGAGGTTGGCCTGTTTTGTTCGCTCGTCCAACAAAAATCTGTTGGCCGCCTTGCAATGAGCTAGGCCTGTGCTGGCTGCTGGGATGCACCAATGAAGAAGGTGAGGAAGACCCGGTCCCTGTCCCCGTCACACCGGTATAACCAGGTCAATGGGGGGAAGTTGGGGAACGGGGCACTTGGAAGCCTTCGCAGCTAAAAGGGCCCCTGATTCTTGAGCTACCCAGGGCTGGAGACTCAGGTCGGGCGCTCCTCCAGCCAGACACTAACGGCGGGAAGGCTCTGCGAGGTAGCTCCCTTCGCACCCCTCCCTGCCAGCCAAAGTCCCCAGCGTTCAAGGCACCCTAGCGCCCCCAAACATCGGCTCCAGGGTGGATTTGCTTGCACCAGGAGGCTTGCAGAGGCAAGCAGGCCGAGCCTCCCCCAGGGGGCAGAGTAGGGCCCCCGCGTACTTCGTGGGTCTGGAGAGGTGGCCCAGTGGCCAGTTAAGATAAGGGCGAGACAGGGCCTGCTTCCCCTAGATCGCTTCGCTTTGCTGCCAGCTCTGCTGCCTCCTGAAGCACACCAGTTCCTCGGCAAGGGGCGTGGCCAGGCTGGCTCAGCCTCTGGCACGCGCATTTATAAATAAGCGAAGTTCTCCTGAGAAGCATCTAGAGCCCCCAGGCAGGGCTGGGTGTTGGGGCCATGAGAGGAAGGGGTTTCTCCATTGGGGAATGAAGGTTTTTCCTTTTCTTTTCTTTTCTTTTTTCATCCAACGATTATGAAAATCAAAACTACGCAGGCACCCCCATCCAGGCTTACCCCACTTGCCAGCCTGGGTGTGCAGAGACTATGGCTGGGGGCTCGGAGTCTGGGAAGGGATCAAGCCTGAAGCCACGTCCAGAGCATCTTAGGTCCGACTGAGGTCACTGAAGGACACCATGAGGTGGGGAGGGATGTACCGACCCTCTCTCCCTGAAAGGACTCACATGCAGCTCGAAATGGGGGCAACAGGAAGGGCTTAGACGCAGCACAGCAGCTCCTTGGGTGTATGCGTGGGGTGTGCGTGTGGGGGATCTTGGCGCGGGGAGAGACAGAAATCTCAGGCCTCCGAGACCCATCAGTGTGGCACTGTGCCAGGCACCACAGTAGGCACCAGCCCTACACACATAAATGCAACACGATCCACGTTCTGACAAGGGGCTGAGCAAGGGAGAGATCAGTCTTTGAAATCAAGGATTCTCACCTACAACCTGGTAGGTTCCTGGTGTGTGTGTGGGGGGCAGCGCAGTGCGGCCTGATGCTTCACGAAAGGGGGGCTCATACTTCCTCCCTCATAGGCAGAAAATCTATGTACAGCATTCAGTACAGTATCTGGCATTAAGTTGCCGCTCAATAAACGGTAGCTATTATTAGCCATTATTACCAAAAGCTGCAGAATAAACATGGAACATCTTTCTGGAGTGCCAATTTTACTCAACGATTAGGGAGGAAAGGACATTCTTTTTCTAATAAACACCAGCATCAGCTGATGTAGAATCCAAAACTCACTTGCATTTTTGACATCAACGATTTCGGGCCCGCATTACCCTGCCCCTTCGGCCTACTTGCACAGCCCCATTCTCCGAAGGAACAGGAATTAGAAAAGCTTGGCGTCAGGAAACTTGGGGTCCAATTTGCATCTGCCAGATGCTGCTTTGTGACCTTAGGCAACGAATTAGTATAATTACTTTTTATATTGTAAAATGCCAAAATGAGGTAGACCATAAGTGTAATGGTTCTGCCAATCTAGAGTTTTAGCGTCGGTGGGGGTGGGAGGGTTGAAATGTTAAAATAATAGTTAAGCTTTATTGAGGGAACTGCATGCTGGGCCCTGTTCTATTCCCTTTAATTCTTCCAGTTGCCCAATGAGAGAGGCACTGCTATTATCCCTCCTATTTTACAGATCAGAGAATGAAGGTGAAAAGTTTATCAGCTTGCCTACCTTTATAAGATTAGTAAATGGTAATGCCAAAAATTAGAATCGATGACTCCCACTATTAACTATCTGGCTGTCTTACCTCTTGCCACGCATAACAAGCCTCATAGAGCTTTGAACTCATCTAGATGGACTTAAAGACAAACCATAGGGGTCACTAACACACGCTGATCTTTTCTGATCTTGGGCCTCCTTCACCAGGGTCTTGACCAATCCCTAGGAAACATCACCTTCCAAGCTTTGCATGAAATTCCTTAATACAATATACTGTATTTTAAATTTAATCTTTATTGTGCTTTTTCCATTACCATTTGGAAATCCCCTTATACCCCCGCCCCCACAATATACTTTAGATACCCTGTATAAGTATCTATTAATGCTTTGCTTACAAGCTGACATGGAGTCGCTCTTTCGCTATTTAATGCGTGCATGCATGTTTTTTTTTGTTTGTTTTTTTGTTTTGTCTCCAGCTAGATTGTAAACACCTAGAAGACAGGGATGGTCTTGCTGTTTCTTCTGCATCCCTCAGGCGAGGCTGGAGACGCCAAGGGAGCTCATCTACTGTTGTTGACAGCCTCCGGGCCATCCTCCGCCCCACCTCCGCCACTCCCCGTTTCCTCGGTGCCCACCCCACTTCCTCCACCTCGGTCCCCACCCCTTGCCGCTTCCTCTACTTTTATCCCCTCTGGCCCCGCCTCACCCTCGTGGAGTCCATCCTTTACCGCCCCCGACGCCCCGCCACCGGTCCCGCAGCATCTCCAGCGTCCCCTAGTGACAAGGCGGTAACTCCTAGCAACCGCATCTCGGTGCCCTGACGACGGCGGCACGTAGGGCCACGTCAGCGCGCCGTGGCCCCGCCCTCGGCGCAGGCTGGCCCCGCCTCCTCGCTTCTCGGCCGCTGCCGCCGCCGCCGCCGCCGCTGCCGCCGCCGCCGCCGCCGCAGCCACCGCCGCCGCCGCCGCCGCCGCAGCCCGAGACTCGCGCAGAGCAGTTATGGCGGATTCCGCAGCGCTCGCGCCTGCAGCTCCGGCTCCCGCTCAGGCCCCGGCCGCGACCCCGGAGACGGCCCCGGAGACGGCCCCGGACGCAACCCCGGTCTCGGCCCCGGCGCCCGCCCCGGACTCGGCCTCCGGGCCGTCCTCGGACTCCGGCCCCGAAGCCGGCTCGCAGCGTCTGCTGTTCTCACACGACCTGGTGTCGGGCCGTTACCGCGGCTCGGTGCACTTTGGGCTGGTGCGCCTCATCCACGGCGAGGACTCGGACTCGGAGGGCGAGGAAGAGGGCCGCGGGAGCTCGGGCTGCTCCGAGGCGGGGGGCGCGGGCCACGAGGAGGGCCGGGCCAGCCCGCTGCGCCGCGGCTACGTGCGCGTGCAGTGGTACCCGGAGGGCGTCAAGCAGCACGTGAAGGAGACCAAGGTGCGCCGGGCCGGGGAGCGGAGGGCAGTTGCCAGCGGGAGCCCTGGGCCGGGCGGGGAGGCGTGCGCGGCGCTGTCCGGAACGGTGCCGCTGCAGTGGGCGGAGGTGGGAGGACGAGCCTCAGCGCAGGTCCACTCCCGTGCAAAGTCATTGCACCAGCCCTGGGCCCCCGGGCCTCGGGCTTCCCCACGCGAAGGGACTTCGAAGCCGTAGGAGGCTGTGGTGTGCGCCTCAAGGTTATGTACGCGGACCCACTACCGTAGGGGACTCCTCGGGCTCTGAGGCGCGCCGGGCATGACACCAGGGCGACGTTTTGCTCACCCCCAGGAGCTCCATACTGCATTGTGCATCCGGCACGGAAGGCCGTGCTAGGTCGGTGCCGGGTGGGGTGGTGGGCATCCCGAAACGGAGATACAGGTGGAAATCTGGGGCCACATAAACACCCAAGAAGTTCTCTGGATAGCAGCGTGCGTTATTATGGGTGAAGAAACCTAACCCCTTTTTTGTTTTACCTTGTTGCCTCATCGTAATTGCTGCGGGGAACTTTGCGAGTAAAATCACTAACAATCAGGGCCGTGATATTAATAGTACTGGGGGAGGGGGATGTGACAGCTGCTCCTGGGACTGAGGACTCCTAAGTGCAGTTGGACTTCTTGGGGGAAAAACAACAACTATAGAACCATGGATGGAAACCTGAAGGATGTTTTTTGACCTGAGGCTGTGAAACAAACATCAGACTCCCATAAGGTATTCCGGTTAGGCTGGTGAATATTGCAGTTTCACCAAACCAAGGGCTTTATCATCAGAAACCCGAAACCGTGTACCGAGGTTGGTTTGGTGGGTTGTTTTCCTGAGTAGGAGTTCCTATCAGTGATTAACACACACACACACACACACACATAACCCTGTATCTTTCACCCCTTCTCCCCGTCCTCCTCCCATCCAAGAAAACATTTCTAAGCAAGAATCAGGCCTGGGTTGTTTAAGCTGCTGGGGACTGAGAGGTCTGGTCTGGGGGGTGTGGGGGGCACTTCAGAAGTTAGCCTGGGTTCTTACGCACTGGGAGACAATGGCAGCAGGAACAGGGCTTCGTGCCACACTGCGGAGGGGGTGTGTGATGAGGACTTGGGCAGAGAAAAAGGCCCCATGCCCAGAAAGGGTCTGTGGTCCCCTTCCTAGTGGCCGAAGTGACTTCTGATACCAGCAGGGTCTTTTTCCCTCCTTCGCCAGGGTACCTGCATCCACACACAGGACCCTGGCTTTCCCCGGAGGAATGCAAATCACGCTGACTCAAAGAGAGAACTTATAAGGTCATATGTAAAAGTACTTGGAAAAGACTACTTTTTGCAGCAGAGTCCTTGTTAAAAATCACCACCAGCATTGTCTCGTTGGGAAGAGGTCTCTGTTGCGTGTGCTGTTTGTACATTGTCGCACCGGCAAGTGGGTGCTGGTGTCTTTCCATGGGATTTTATTTTTTTTGGTATTTGCCTAACCCTCGTTTGTGACTTCTGGAATGCAGTTCCTCCGACTGCATCAGGGACTCCTGCCTGGGGCTCAGGGAAACTGGCTCAGTACTGCCCGGAGCTGCCACGTTTATCAGTTGCTTCTGTTCGTCTTGACTTTGGTGGTTAAGTTTGTTTACAGTTATGTTCTCTCTGCCCCACCCCCATGTGTAGTTATATGAAGTTTGACCTAAAATACCAGTTTTGGAACTACACGGAAAATAACTTAAGGCACCAGCTCAGCTGTATCTTGAAGCTGCCCTCTTGTGACTTGCTGTGAATTGGTTGAAATCCTTTGTGACTCCAGTGGTGGCAGTTTCTTTTCTTCTGCCATTGTAGTTTCTGCAGCTCCTGGGCTTAGCTCAGGGGCATAGGAATTCTAGAAAATGGTGGCATGTAGCGCCCGCTTATGGATGGCAGGACCCACTTCTTTTAGGACTTGCGAATAGGCTTGTGTGGGGAGGAAATTTACACTTGATAGGTGGCTCTGTGTTACCGTGAGCCATAGGTACAGATGGCCCTGGTCCCCTGAACATATCTCCTGCTTTGCTCCTGGCCTCTTACTGGGGTGGTAAGGTGGATCCTTGCCTACAGAGCTGTGGTTTAGAGAGATTTTCCTTCTCACCTCCCACTGCTTACAAGTCCGTTGGGGCGGCAGTGCGCTGTAAGAGAAAGACCATGAGACCGAGACAGAGCATTTCAGTCCTGATGTTGCCTCATCACTAATTTGGTTGTGAGCTTTGAGAACCCAGCTATTGGTAGAAAAATGTAATGACAGTCTTGGGAAACATTTCTTTTTGAAGTTTTCACCTATTGGAGTTTTAAAATTTTATTTATTTATTTTTTAGAGACAGGGGAAGGGAGGAAGAAGGAGAAGGAGGGACGCATCGATCGGTTGCCCTGACTGGGGACTGAACCTGCAAACTAGGAATGTGCCCTGACCAGGAATCAGACTGGTGACCTTTCGCTTTGCAGGGCAACACCCAACAGAACCACGTTGGTCAGGGCCACCTATTGGAATTTTTAAAATAGTGTCTTTTTAGTGTGGAGTAGTAGACTGCATTTTTGTAGTTTTCATATTAATTTTGTGGGCAATGAGTAAAAGCTTAATATTAGTCTCTTAATTTCTTTCAACTTTTTTTTTTTTTTAGATTTTATTTATTTATTTTTAGAGAGGGGAAGGGAAGGAGAAAGACAGGGAGGGAAACATCAATGCGTGGTTGCCTCTCGTGCGCCCCGAACTGGGGACCTGGCCAGCAACCCAGGCACGTGCCCTGACTGGGAATTGAACCAGTGACCCTTTGGTTCGCAGGCTGGCACTCAACCCACTGAGCCACACCAGCCAGGGCTCTTTTAACTTTTCAATGAACAAATTTCAAAAAAAGAAGTGAAGAGGCTGGCCAACGAGCCCTGCCCCCTCTTGGTCACTTCTAGAAATTTGATCAACAGAAATGAAATAGGTAGTTGTTTCTTAACACGGAGAATTTATGGTCCAGTTCCTGAGACTTCCAGAAGCCAAGGTTAAACCCCTTTAGGACTTGAAAAAAGCTGGCGACTTGCACCCCTTCCTTTACTCACTGTCCTGACCCTTTCAGCGTGGGAGCTGATTTACACACTGAAAACAGGCCCCGTCTGGCCACACATCTCTTTTGCGGAGACTTGCTCCTTCCCCGTTGGTGGTCATCCCTTGAGTAAAATTTTTGAATAAAGCCAAATGCTGACAGCTTCTTGGTCTTCTTGAGCACTGGCTAGCCTTGGTCAGACTTTCTGGCGTGCACCTGTCCTGGTTGGGCAGGATGGCCCCGCCCCTGTGGGGAGGAGCCAGATGCCCTGGGTCAGCTCGGGTTTGGGGCTTCCTGTTCATGCTTTAGTGCTTCCTTCCCTTGTGTGCTGTCTTTTGCTTTAAGTTGCCACACACTTAGGGTCTCAGCTGGTGTGAGATTTAATGTGTCTAAATTAAAGCTGTGTCCATAATCACCCTGCTTTTTATGAGGTAGTGTGCGTGTGTAACATCCCTGATGACACGTCCCTCAGGAATTGGCTTTTCGGTTTATTTTTGGCTCCCACTCGGCTGTGATTTCCGGGAGGAAAACTATTTAGGTGTAGCATCATACCATGTGAAGTTTGCTTGCCTCACCTGCCCAGGTGCTGAACCCATTAAAAGCAATTGTTCTTAATGAAATGAAAGAAAGAAGTTATATAAGGTTACCCAAGATGCAGGCCGAAGTGTGTCTAATTGTGTTTTGTTCAGATAGGATCACAGCGCTTATAGACTCTCACAGCTCTTCTGTGATTTTATTCTCTGTCCTCTGGTTTCCCCCTTCTAGCTCTTGGGACTGGAGGCCTTCGTGGTGCCTCTGTCTGGCTTGTCGCCTGACTCAAGGGCACTTTCATCGGATGAGGGGCATGTATTTGTGTCCTGCGATTGGAAGTCAAAACCCTTGGGTGCTCTTCCTGGCTGTCACCTACTCTGAATGACCTTGGCCTCGTACTCACTGCCTCATTTTCTCTGCAATGAAATATGAGGTCTCTCTGGCTGACCCCTGAAGTGAGCCTGCCCAGGTGTAATAACCAGAAGTGTAGGTGGGTGGTGGTGCCTGGGGCAGCCACTGGGCTATTAGCAAACACCATGACCAGTGACAGAGCCCACCCTTCCCTTCAGGGGGTCGCTTCTGTGTGTCACAGGTTGGTGCTACACCAAAGAGGCATCTTGGGAAGCAGAAGGTGTGTGGAGGGTGTGTTTCAGTGCTGTTAGCATTTTGTTGCTTGTGATCTGGTAGGTTACAGATTCGAGTTCTTTATTGAGCCTCTTCTGTAAATACTGATGAACTTCACTCCTCTGTTACTTTATAAGAAATTCAGTAATACACGTTTCAGGTAACACCTGCTGAAGTCCACCAACCTCCAGGAGGGGGGTGGAACGAATAGATATGTATATTTTTCAGAATCTGAAAGACATCATGTGCAATTCCTGAAAGATCGGTAATGCTGTTGTGAATTATAAGGATGTTAGAGTGTTGCATTTGTACTTTAAGATTATAAGAACAAACATTAGCCCTGGCTGGTGTGGCTCGCCAGCCTGTGAACCAAAGGGTCACCAGTTCGATTCCCAGAGAGGGCACATGCCTGGGTTGTGGACCAGGTCCCCAGTAGGGGGCATGTGAGAGGCAACCATATTGTTGTTTCTCTCCCTCTCTTTCTCCCTCCCTTCCCCTCCGTCTAAAAATAAATAAATAAAGTCTTAAACAAACAAACAAACAAACATTTTATAGTGTCACTGTGTGCTGGGTGCTCTGCATGGTTTCCGTGGGGCATTACTCAGTACCGGCAGCCACCCCGTAAACTCGGTAGTTATCGTCCCTGTGTCTCAGAGGAGGACACTGAGGAAGAGAGAGGTGGTGTAACTGGCCCAGTGTCACACCGCCAGTAAGTGGGGCAACCCGAGCACAGATGGAAGTCAATGTAATTGGCCCTCGCCTGAGAATGTTTAAGTTCAGGGTTTGTAGGTCATTACTGTGTCTCAGTGCCTTGATCAGACATGAGTCACAAACCCTGTGGCTGGCGTGAATCATCCTGCTTTTAACACTCGAAAAGCTGAGTGGAGCGGCAGTCAGCGCAGGTGAGGCGGACGGAGGGAGCAGGGTGTTGGGATGCGCGGCCTGTGTGTCTGCGGCCGGCCGGGAGGCCCGGTGTTGGTGCGCGCCTCATGCTGCCGCCTTCTCTTCAGCTTTCATTCCTGGGCCTCTCAGCCATTTTCAAAACACCTGTCAGAAAATGCATTTTGTTTCTGGAGAATCCGTGAAAGCCCCTAGATGTTGAGTCCTCGGTGCGTCTTGGTTCATTCCAACCCTGGTGGCCTGGAATCCACCTAGACTCCCCGCCTCTAGAGATCTCCTGGCCCCTCTCTGGCGGCTGTTGTCATCCTCCTGCTGGGAATGCTGAGTCATGAGACAGGTTCAGAAGGGCTCCTTGGAGAGAGGCTGAGTCCTGCTCAGTTCGACTTCCTTTCCCTTCAGTTGTTCCGAACTTGACTGCGTGTGTGCTCATCGAAGGTCCCTTTGCGCCCTCCGCGCCCATTTCCCTGTTATACCTGCTTTTCTCGCTCTCATTTTCCTCCTCTACCAAGAGGAGCCGTTTCTGTCTTTTCTACTGTTTTACCCACAGGCCTCATGGAATCTAGCAGAACCCCTCAGGGCGGTGATTAGAGGGTGTAACGTGAATTGCCATCACAACAGCACTGGGCCATGGATGCGTGTCGGCTGCCCCTGTGTCTGGCCCCTCAGCGTTGGATTTAGGGCGGTTTCTGTGATGAGTGTGTTCTCTTTGAAAGAGCCGTCCCGCGGTCTTCACCCGGAGAACTGATCTGTGTTCCTGTTCTGACTGGCAGAAGCCTTCAGACTTTCTCTGCCCAGAGACTGTTCCGTTTCTGGCCGGGGTGGGAGGGCGCTAATTTAAGTGAGTACCCAGAGGAGGGGGAATGGCAGTCGGGGCCACGCGTGTATCAAGTGCTATTTCGTTTACAAGATGCTGTCGCTTACACTTACTAGGATTTTGCTGTTTTAACTGTAGCTCCTCCTTGAGGCTTCACTTGCCGAGCCCCGAGAAGGTCATGGTTTTAATGCTGCCGCATCCACATTTGCAGCTTACTGAGCAGGGAATGCACTTGTTCCCGACCATGCCGCCAGCCTCAGGGGGCCCTGTTCGGAACCACCTGACATCTGTGTGGCTACAGACAGGGAGGAGCAAAGTGCTTACTGAAATGTTTTGTAGTTCATAATAAAATTGAATCATGTTCATGGAAAACCCTCTAGGTTTACCTTCTGCAAGGTTATCTGCCCTGTTCCCCTCTTCAGCTGTGCTCTGCCCTTGAGAGTTTCATTCCTTCAACCCAGGCTGGCTGAGTGGAATGGCTCTTGGTCACTTCCACCCAAAGGAATTCTCTATTCTTCCAAAGCAGTGTTGTGAGATACAAATTTTTATGATTTAAACATTGAGGCAAGTGATATGTAGTTCAGAAGTATTCAGTTAAGCAGTAAGTACTGGAATTAATGTCCTTTTTGGGTTAAATCTTGTTGAATATTTGGTTGAGGGGTTTTTGGTTTGTTTACATATTTTGAGAGATGAAACATTTCATTTTCTGCAGCTCAGTCAAAGGAATAAGACAGTTGCCAGGTCACTTTTGGTTTAAATTAGTAGCTGAGTTATATCTGGTGAAGATTCATTCTAACTATGACAATGTAAAATTTTTAAATCTAGCCCTGGCTGGTGTGGCTCAGTGGATTGAGCGCTGGACTGCAAAGCAAAGGGTCACTGGTTCAATTCCCGGTCAGGGCACAGACCTGGGCTGTGGGCCAGGTCCCCAGTAGGGGGGCGCATGAGAGTCATTGATATTTCTCTTCCTCTCTGTCTCCCTCCTTTCCCCTCTCTTCAAAAATAAAAAAAAAAATTTTTTTTTAAATTAAAATTTTAAGTCTAAGCTACTGAATAGTGCTCATAAAAGGGGAGAACAGTAGCCCTGGCTGGTGTGGCTCAGTGGATTGAGTGCCGGCCTGCAAACCAAAAGGTCGCCAGTTCAGGCCTGTGAACCAAGAGATCGCAGGTTTGATTCCCAGTCAGGCCAGGTCCCCAGTTTGGGGGCTATGCAAGAGGCAACCAAATCTCTCGCACATTGATGTTTTTTCTCTCCCTCTCTTTCTCTCTCCTTTCCCTGCTCTCTAAAAGTAAATAAATGAAATATTAAGAAAAAAAAATTGGAAGAGGCCCTGGCTGGGTAACTCAGAGCATCGTCCCAATGCTCTAAGGTTGTGGGTTCGATTCCCGGTCAGAGTAGCCAATGAGTGCATAAATAAGTGAAACAGCAGATCAGTGCCTGTCTGTCTGTCTCTCTCTCTCTCTGTCTCTCTTTCTCTTCCTCCCTCTGTAAATGAAAAAGAGTCCTCAACTGAGGATTAAAAAAAAAAGCGGGGTGGGGTGTGTGCTGGTATAGTCAGTCCTATTCAACAATAAAATTAAAATCCCCAGCGAGCAGAAGAAATTCCTGCAGTCCTGAAAAAGAGCCTCCTTCATTTGCATCTTGCAAGTGAGAGCTGCTCTCATACTCCTCAGGCGTGCCCTGAAGAGGCTTTTCCTCGTGTTAATTTTGATCCTTTTTGTGGGAGATGCGGCCGTGATAAGGGCCAGTGAAGCTGTCAGGACGGGCATCTCCACAGGACTGCACTTGCCCCCCTCACGTGTAGACCGGAGGGACGTGGACACACACCTGTGTCTCTCGCGCGCCTTCCTGGAAAGGCAGGGCTGGGGTGCTCCGCGCTGAAAGCTGAAAGCGCCACGTTTGTCTGCTCTGTTGAATCACTTAAGGGAGTCCGAGGGCCCCGAAGGTTGGTGATGTCATCTTCAGGCCGAAGCAGAAAGAACATCTCTGCCCACCCTCAACGTGCTTAGGGGGGAAGGGGTCCCAGCTGCCTGCTGGTGCGGGGGGCAGGGGGTGTCTGCCTTCATTTCCTCACGGCCTATGTGTCCCGTGTGGCCCCTCCTGCTGCTGGGTATGAAACGAGTCTCCTAAAGGTCACAAAACACCAGTGAGTCCCTGCTCGCCGCATTTACCCACTTTTTCTCCGTCTGTGGCCATTCGATCTGTCACAGGGCCGCTCATCTCTCGTAAGGGAAACGTCCGCCTGTTGGGGTTCATTTGCCAGGCTGTACTGAATTTTTCTCTTTCACCTGTCTCCTCACGCCTCTCTCTGCGAGACTCTTCCAGAGGCCCTCGCCCTCCCTGTCTTGTCCTCAGTGCTCTTGCCCTCCCCGGTAGCCTCAGCCGGCACCTGCATTTACAGGACTGCCATCCCTCCCCGCGTTCCCAGCCCTTACGTGACCCTCAGGTCCCTGGAACCTCACACTTTGTGGGGTTAGATCTGAGGGGTATAGTGACCCTCCGAGTTGGTGGAACTTTGCAAAAATCTCTTTTTCTGACTTTTTATTGTGGGAAGTTATTCCAGTGTAGAGAAGAGTTGAAAAATGAGGCCAGTGATTACGAATTACTAACCGTCATGAGCTACCAGGTAACCTTCTGCCGTACGTGCGTTACCTGTGTGAGTGAGTGTATGCGTGACCGGAGTGATGGGGTGACACTCACTTCTACATACTCAGGCTGTGTCTTCTAAAGTCAGAACATTTGCGAGCATTTATAATTGACCACTTCAGGCCCCCACTGAGATTTTTTTTTTCTTTTGAAATTATTTTTATTGTAGAATCCACATAACATAAAATTTACCACCTTAACCATTTTTTAAATCATCCTCATCCAAGGACATTTTTCTCATTGCTTTTAGAGAGAGAGAGAAAGAGAGAAAAACATCAATGGGAAAGGAAACAGTGATTGGTTGCCTTGTTGTACGTGCCCTGACTGGGGATTGAACCCACAGCCTGGCTGTGCCCTGACTTGGAATCAAACCTGCAACCCTTTGGTCTGTGGATGATGCGCCGACCAGCTGAGCCACGCCGGCCAGGGCACCACCTTAACAATTTTTAAGTGAATGGTTCAGTGGTGTTAAATATGTTTACAGTGTGCTGCCGCCATCGCCCGTCTCCCTAGCTCTTTTTGTCTTGTAAAACTGAAACTGTACCCATGACACATAACCCCTTCCCATTCTTCTTCACCCCAGCCCCTGGCTACCACCATGCTCCTGTCTTTCTCTACAATTTTGATTCCTCTAGATGCCTCAAAGAGGTGGAATCGTACACAGTATTTGTCTTTTTATGACTGGCTTGTCTTACTTAATGGCCGCAAGCTTCATCCACATTGTAGCTTGTGTCAGAATTTCCTTCCTTTTTAAGGTTGAATAAAACTCCGTGGCGTGTATATATTCCTTTCTGCGCCTCTGTTTATCTGTCGATGGACACTCGGGTTGCTCCCGTGTGTGAACTGTCGTGCACAGCGCTGCTGTGAACACAGGTGCACACGTGTCTTCTTGCTGTCGGCGCTTTGGGGTGTATACCAAACAGAATTGCTGGGTCATGTGGTGATTGTATTATTTTTTGCGGAACTGCCATGCAGTTTCCACAACACCCGCACCATTTTGCATCCCCATCGGCAGTGCACAAGGGCTCCATCCCCCACATCCTAGTCGACATTTGTTACTTTCTTGTTTTTGATAGTAGCCATCCTGATGCGGGTGAGGTGGTATCTCCTCATTGCGGCTGTGATTTGCATTTCCCCTGTGATTGGCGAGATTGGACATCTTTTCCTGTGCTTATTGGTCACTTGTATGTCTTTGGGGAAATACCTGTTTAAGTGCTTTGCCCATTTTTGAATTGAGTTCTTCGGGGTTTTTTGGTTGTTGAGTTTTAGGAATTCTCTGTGTATTCTGGGTATAAGTCTTTTACCAGATACACAATTCGCAAATGTTTTCTCCCATTCCGTGGGCTGCCTTTATACTCTGCTGATAGTGTCTTTTGATGCATTGCATTTTAAAATTTTCACGAAGTCCATGTTGCCTGTGTTTTCTTTGGTGCCTGTGCCTTTGGTGCCAGGCCCCGAATCTCTAATCTGATTTGTTGTCAAATTTTTCTTCAAAACGTCTCTTACGTCCTCTGTTTTCTTCCGACAACATCGGTTTGCTCTCTGACCGCCCCGTGCCTGGGCCGATCTCTCCTGGTCTCCCTGCCTCGAGACCCTCCTGCAGGCCGACCTCCAGAGGACTGCTTGGATTGTGTCAGGACCCAGCTGCTTGTCACGCCGTAGCTTGGCAGTCAGAGCTCCTGGACACCTGTGTTTCGCACCTGACCTCCTGCCTCTTCAGTTGACTCCAGCTAACCTGGTTCCCCAATTCAGCTGTGCTGTTCCCTGCCTCTAATGCCCCATAGCACGTAGGTGGCGCTCTTGGATTCTCTCCCTCTGGGCTGTTTCTTGAGAAACAAAGCTCTTGTAAAAGCTTATGTTCTGTATGGCTCGCGCGGAGAGTCGTGGGAGGCATTTGGGTGAGTGACCAGGTCCGTCCTGCTAACCTGCAGAGTATACTTAGCCTTTCCTCAGGGGCCTTGCGGTCTCTGCTGGAGCCGTGTGGGCCCCTTGCCAGCTGACATTGCCCCCCTTAGGGTACCAGGTAGGTTGACCATGTAATTTACTGCCCAGGCTGGCTCTTTTGAAGGCACTGAATAATCACTGCAAGAGTGGGCCCTGTGGGCATCCTAATACGAAGAAAAGCTGATTAATCACAATACACCGTCTTGTAGTTTGCTGTTCTAGCAGCTCCCCCTCGGAGGTCCCCAGGCAGAGTGTGAGCGCTGCTGGCCCCCGTGGTAGAAATGTGGTTGTCTCTAGTGGTGAAACCCGGCAGACGCCGAGACACGCTTCTGGCCATGGGCTCCCTAGGAACACGGGCTGGAATGAGAACTGAGAGGCCGTGTCTTGGGAAGCCAATGAAAAGCCTCCCCAGTCGCCACCACCCAGCTTGCCTTCAGGCTCTTGGCAGTGGCTCCGAGTGACCTGGGAAAAGCACCAGTTTAACACTCAGAAGCCGCCAGAGTCCTAGCGCCTGTCGTAACTTCCAAACCTTGGTGGGAGCGCGCCCCTCCGAGCCTTAGTTTATCCCATGGGGCAGATGGGCTGTCGGGAGGGGCAGCCGGAAGGGGGCCCGGGGCAGCCTGCACTGGCACGTGGGAGTTTCCTGAGAGGTGATCCGCACGTGGTCCTCGCCGCAGGAGATGGGGAGTTTTTTGGTGTGAGGCACCTGTGTTAGAAGAAGAACGCCAACGCAATTGCAGGTGAACCAGGAACCCAGCTCGGGCTCTGCGCTCCGCCTGCCACAGGGCTCGGGAAGAGAACAGAGGCCGCAGCCTGAGGCCGTCTTGGCTGTGGCCAGGCCTGTAACTTTGAGCAAGTCAGGCCTCAGCTGTTAAAATGCATACAACCGACCTTGTTTGGGGCGGGGGGGGGGGGGGG
>PVJD01006847.1:0-92316 GCA_004026545.1 Mormoops blainvillei
TTTGGCTTTGACTGCAGCCACTTTATCTGCCAACTTGAACACAGTTGTGATTCTCCCCTGAAGTGACAGATTGGGTTCACTGAGCAGGTCGAATATGTTACACAAGTAAGCAAGTTTTGTAACCCATTCTGTGTCACTGAAATGTGCTGCCAGTGGTGACTGCTCTTCTAAAGGAAATCTCTGGAGCAGCTCTCAGAACTCACAGACTCTGGCCAGTGAGCTACCTTTAGAAAGCCGTCTCACTTCTGGGTAAGAGAGGGCGTGTGTGTTCTGCATCCCTCTCCTCACAGAGCTGCGTGAACAGGTGTGAGTTAAGGGCACATACTTTAATGTGGTTGATAAGTTTAATCACATCCTGCAAAACTTTGTTAACTTCGGATGACACTTTTCGGCTAGCCAGTTTTCTCTATTGATGACATAGTGCATAGACTCATATTCAGAAGTGACCTCTTTGACCCAAATAGTGAAACCAGAAAGCTGTCCTGTCATGGCAGCCACTCCATCTGTGCATAAACCAACTCAAAATGACCAATTCAGTTTTCTTGATATGTAATCATTCAAAGACCTGAATGTTCTGCAGCTGGGGTGTTGGTTGGCAACAAAAGTGCACATAGCATATCCTCATGCACACCCTCCTGAAAAATATATCACACAAAACAAACTCTGTAGCCTTGTTTTCCACATCAGTGGACTCACCAACCTGGATGGCATACCAATGTGACCTATTAATCCTCTCTAACAATTGTGCCTGATTGTGCCTGATATTGTAACAATATCAGTATCCTCTGCTATTACATCAATTTGTCCAGTTATGGTGCTAGCTGAAAGAGGAACACGTGCCACCTTTTGAACTGCGGGTTCTCCTAAACGTTCGTGACAAATGTGCTTCGTGGTAGAAAGTATCATATTTTCACCAATAATAAAGGGCTGCTTAGCTTTAGCAACGTGGTTAAACACAGAGAATGAACATCAGTGCAGACACACTTGATGAAAGGGTGGCCTACAATAATTGCTTCTGTTCTTCATGCTCATTTTTCTTTTTCTTTTGAAAAACTCCAGAGGCTTGTCTTTTAATGCAGGTCTTGGTCTCCATGTGGCGAAGCAATTTTGAAGGTTTCATGACTTCATTGGAGAGCTGGTCCCCGCACATTATACAAAGGAAGTTTGGAGAATGTGAATCACCTGTTGCAATGAACCCACAATTTAAGAACTCTTGATATTTTCTTTTAAATGCAGCTTTCTTTTTGTTGGCAGTCTTAGAGTCTTCTGCTGTCTCATGATTGGGGCTTTTCCTGTTTTCAAAGACGCTCTCCCATGATGTTTGTTTTCTGTTCATTTTGGCTAGGGTTAGCATGTGGGCTTATCAAAACTGTGACTGAGACAAGTATGTAATGTGGGAAAGAGGCATGGATGGAAGTGGCAAATAAAATAATAGGCAGGCCATGTACAGACTAAAATAAGTGTTGAATTCTGACTTAAAGCCTGCCACCAATTGCAGCTGTACAATTGAAGTACATCTACTCACTTGCCACTATAAAGCCGGGCGCCAGACTCAGATTGTCACTTGCCACTCACTGATGGGGCTTTGATATGAGTCTGCAAGCTATTGATTTGTTATGGTCTCTGTGCAGTCAAACCTCTCTGCTAAAGATAATCTGTATTTGCAGCCACTCCCCAGCACTGGCATCACCCCCTCAGCTCCACCCCCGATCATCAAGCATTAGATTCTCATAAGGAACGCACAACCTAGATCCCTCACATGCACAGTTCACAGTAGGGTTCACGCTCTTATGGGAAGCAAATGCTACTGCTGATCTATCAGGAGTTGGAGCTCAGGCAGTAATGTTAGTGATGGGGAGTGGCTGTAAACACAGGTGAAGCTTCACTGCCTCACCCACTGCTCACCTCCTGCTGTGTGGCCTGGTCCCTAACAGGCAGTTGGGGACTCCTGCTCTGGAGCAAGCCAGCACCGAGTCTTTGTCCTGAGGGCTTTTTATCTTTTTTTTTTTTTCCCTGTGGATGAGAATCTTAGGGGAGAGTTTCAGTCAAATATTTATTAGCTTTTCATTTGAATTTTTAATATGCTAATGCATCAGATGAGCACATGGGGGGATTGGGGTATACTCTTCAGTCTGCTATACTGTTTTACTTTTACCTGGAGCCAGTCTAGCTTTTAATGGGGTTTTTGTTATTTGTTCTTGACTTCATCTGTCCTTGGGTTTAGCTGGCACAGATGACATTAATTGGGCCTCTGTTCTCTATCTCCCCAACCAGGGAGATTTAAGCTATATAAATATATAGCTTAAATCTTTGGTTAAGGAAGAGAGGTGTAAACCACGCACTCTCAAGTGTCCTTGGTTAGGGAGATAAGTTCTTGTTATTCACCAGCCGGCAGTTAAATTGCTCAAACTGTTTGGCCTTCTTCTGTTTTCTTGTCTCAGTTTCTCTGCTCCACTTGCCCAGGAATTTTCTTAGCTTCTTACTATCTTGCATCCGTCTCACTCACATGTCTAACTTGTCTGTGTGGTAAGCAGGACAGGAAATCTTTCTCCCCAGCTCACTGTGTTTATTGTTTTATAAACAAGACAATTAAAGCTGATGAAGTGTAAAGGATTTTTCTCAGTGTCATACATTTAGTGATTGAAAGGACAATCAACCATATTTTTTACTGTAAACATATGGTATTTTCACCAAATCTGACTAATAAATACGCTACAAAAAGGATTCTACTTTTCTGAATAATTCTCCTGGAGTATTTTTTACCCCATTATTTAACCATGTGCCTTTAATAGCCAAACTAAAGTGTTTAGTGTATTTGATATTATTTCTTCTAAACAGCCCTGTTCCCCCATGTGACATCAAAGCAAATGAGTTTTCTAGTATAAGCATGTACATGTGATGAAGTAACCACAATCCCTGGAAACGATCTGCAGAATTTTCCTTTTTTGTCAGTATATTGCTTAGCCCGTTGTTACAGTCTGTATTAGGGTTTCTTCAGAAAAACAAATCTATAGAAAATATATATTTATACATAGAGAAAATTATTTAAAAATAATTTACACATGATTTCGGGAGCTGGCAAGTCTAAAATTTGCAGTGCTGGCTGGAAATTCTGCTGGCACTCAATGTTGCTGTCTTAAGTCCTTCCTAAGGCAATCTGGAGGTTGAATTCTTTTTTGGGGGGGATCCCACAGTCTTTTCTCATAGACCTTCAACTTATTGGATGAGGCCTACCTGTGTTATGAATGGTAATCATTACACAAAAGTCTATCTATTTAAATGTGATTTGCATCTAAAAAATACTTTCACAACAACATCTAGCCTACTGGTTGACCAAGCATGCAGGCACCACAGGTTATCCAAGTTCCTATATATTGTTACACATAATCAAATGGTCAATGTTATCATTTTAAACATGGTAAAAGCAGGTTTTGGGCTGGTTTGTTTTTAACACTCCTTACCCCCAAAGTTTACACATACAGCATGATAAGCTATAAATAAATTTGTGTTGGTTGATTGAATTAAAGGAGAATGATTAGATATGTCGTTTAGAGTTTTCATTATGTTGTAAGAAATTCATGGGAGGCCGATCAGGGTGTGTCTTTTGAATGTAATTAAAATATTTTCAATGCAAAATTTTAAACAAAGTTTTAAAATCAAGCTTCTGCCTTTGCCATTGTGAGCACTGAGAATCACATACAGCGGGGTTTATTCCTACACAGAGAAAGTACATTCAGTCATACACACCTGTGTGTGTGTGAGTGTGTGTGTGTGTGTATCCCAACATTTCAATTCATGAGCTGTCTCTTAAGCCTTCACTCTAAGCCGTTGGCAGTCTGCAGCATCTTTCACTCTGATGGTACTTCTGGAAGCAATTTTACATTGGTTTCCAATGAATGGAAAAGAAGAAATAATGAAATCTGTGTAATATTTGTCTCACAACTGTAGTAGGTATTAAGTACAGGAAGAATATTAATAAAATGAAAAAGGATGAGATAAAATAATATTGATAATATTATATCCGTTGGGTCATGAAAATAGAATTGACTGATTTCACTGAGCTTCTTTTTCACCATAAATTTTTTCTCCTAATTTAAAAGAGTCGAAGCTTTTCGAATAAGAATATTCTAACTTTTACTGTCCCTCTTGTTGAGGATATTGACTTAACAGGGTTATTTTTCAGATTAACGTGTGTTTCTCCTGTAAGGCAATGATCGAGTGAGTGTGCATACGTGTGATGGTGAATAACCATTTACCGGAAGCACATCAACAAAGGGTAACGTTTCTCAGGTTTTGATATAAAAACACGAAATAAGAAAAGCCGGAGGTGGTTTCACTAAATGACCCTTTGCTCCCTGTCAGACAATAATCTCTGGATGGGCACGTCTAACAGGACTTTCTGTAACAATGGTAGAGTTTTGCATTTGTTCTGGGTAGTAAGATAGACAACAGCAGCACAGGGCGATTGAACATGTGAAATATATAAAAGACCAAAAACCTGGCTTTCATATTAAATGTATTTGTTTTTAAATTTAAATAGGCACATAAGACTCATGTACTGTATTGGTAGATCAGCTCTAGATTTTTAAAAAATTAAAATACACACTCATCAAATACGCATGGACAGTATGTGCTGCAACATGAGATTCCGTGTCCTAAGTCCAATGCTCAGAAACAGGTCTGACATACAATAGGCATTAAATACACTTTTTAATATCTGCTAATGTATTAAACTTATAAAAAATAACATAAAAAGCTGTTAAAGAACTGATCATTTAAATGAAAAACTAAATAGAATAAAACTATTATATTCATATATTTACAGTAGGTAATATTATAATGCAAAAGGATATACAAATAGAATTAAATCACCTATAAACTTTCGTGTTGTATTTTTTCCACCACCAGTTATACCCCTTAAAGAAGTGCCCGTATAATTAATGTAGTTCGAAACCCTCATTTTTTTAAATCCTTGCATGAGGATAAGCTTATCTTTTTTAGAAAGAATGGAAGGAAAGGGTAGAGAGAGAGAGAGAGGGAGAAAGACAGAGTAAGGGAGAGAGAGAGATCGATGGGAGAGAGAAACATTGTTCAGTTTGATTCCTATACATGCCCCCACTAGGGATTGAACCTACAACCTAGGTGTGTGTTCTGACTAGGAATCAAACTCATAACACTTTTTAGTGCACAAGACAAAGCTCCTACCAACTGAACCACCCAGCCAGGGCCAAAGCCTTCATTTTTCATTTATTAGATAATGAAAGTGAAGTCATATGAAGAGGATTTTTTAAAATTGCTGTTCAATTACAGTTGTCCCAGTCTTTCCCCCCTTACTTTCTCCTTCCCCCCCAACTAACCTTGAGTTCCCATAGTCAGTCCCCACCTCCTTATCTTTGTCCATGAAGAGAATTTTTAAGAGAAACAGAGATGGTAATGAGATTATTCATTCATTCAATTAATGAATAATCAATTATTACCCATTTACAAATGGAGACTCAGAGAAAATGGATCAGACTAGAATCTCTATAATACTAATATATTCTGACAAAGATTGACAATGGGAAAAATTAAAAGCTGATTTTGCTTTAAGTGTGTGTGTGTGTGTGTGTGTGTGTAATTTTAATTAGATTCTGGAGAAACATTTAATGCAGTCAAGTTTGGCTGTCATTTCAATAATAGAAAAGATTGTTTTTGAGCAACTTTATGAATAAGACTTTATTTTGATTTGATGTGAACATAGTCTAACACTATGAGAAATCTCAGGAAGCCAGTGAAGCTCTATGGATTATATAGCTTATTACAGTTTCAGTAACCCTGCCTCCCAAAAAATCCCCAATGTTTCACATGCCCACCCCCACACAAAGCCCTATTACTGAATATTTTTTTTACTCTTTATATTTTTTCTTTTCCAGGACATCATATAAATGCAACCATACAGTATATCTTTCATGAATTGCACAATCACACACGGAATCATTTAGACTGACTTCTTTTAATTAGCAATATGCATTTAAGAAATACAGATGTCTTTACATAGCTTCGTAGTTCATTTCTTTTTATTTGAATAGTCTCCTATTGTATGGATGTACAACAATTTGTTTATCAATTCATCTTCTAAGAACAGCTGGGTTCCTTTCAGTGTTTGATAGTTTATAAATAAAACTGCTATAAACACTCACAGGTTTTTGCATGTTTTTCATATGTACATGTTTTCAAATCAGTTTGATAAATGCTCAAAAGTGCAATTGATGGATTGTATTGCTCAGCTTTGTGAGAAACTGCCAAACTCATCTAAAGTAACGTCTAATTTTATATCCCCACCAAAATAAGTAAGAGTTGCTATTGTTGGATAGTCTCTTTAGCAACTGGTGTTCACAGTTTTATGGATTTTAACCAGCCTAAGAGTTATACAGTGGTACCACATTTATTTTAATTTGCATCTCCCTAAATGCAAATGGTGCTGAGAATCTTTTCTTATGCTTACTTGGCATCTTTCTGTTTTCACCGGTGAAGTGTATGTTCAAATGTTTGCCCATTTTTAATTGTGTGTGTGTTTGTTTTCTTATTTTTGAGTTTTAAAAACACTCTATATAGTTTAAGCACAAGGCCTTTATAAGGTACATCAGCAATTTTCCACCAGTGGGCCACAGCACACTGGTGTGCTGCAAGAATATTTTTAAAACAATACCTGACTATTTAGTCAGGGACACTGATCTCTTTCCTCTAGATTGTCAATTAAAAAATAACAACAGCCAATACAACAATAGCCATCTGGTGTAACTGAATTAAAATTATACATATTTTTTATTAGATTGGCAAAAAATATACTTCTGGCATGCTGCAGAACTCTAGCAATTAATTTAGGGGCACCAGAAGATGAAAAAGATCGAAAATCACTGAGATATATGTTTTGCAAATATTTTATCAAGCTAGTGGCTTATCTTTTTATTCCCTTGTCTTTTCTAGAGCAGTTTTTCAGTCTCAATGAAGTTAAGTCCCTAGTGGGATTGCTCAGTTAATTAAAGTGTCATCCAGCTATGCCAAGTTTGTAGGTTTGTTCTCCAGTCAGGGCACATACAAGATGCAACCAATGAATGCATAGATAAGTAAAACAACAAATCAGTGTTTCTCTCTTTCCCTCTCTCCCTTCCTCTCTCTTTCTAAATATCAATAAATAAACAATTTCAATGAAGCTTAATTTATTATCATTTTTCAGGCATCGTGGGGTTGTGTGTGTGTGTGTGTGTGTGTGTGCATGTGATATTTAAAAATTCATGCCCAAATGCAAGGTCGTACAAATTTTCTCCTAAGTTTTTTTTTCAAGTTTTATAGTTTTTCATTTTACATTTAGACCTATGATTCAGTTAGAGCTCATTTTGAGAGGTATAATGTCTGTGTCTAGGTCATTTTTTTGCATATGATTTCTAATTATTTTAGCACCAAAATCTGTAGGCTATCCCGTCTGCATTGCATTGCCTATGTGCCTTTGTCAAAGATCAGTTAACAGTATTTGTGTGGATCTGTTTAAAGGCTCTCTATTCTGTCCCTTCATTCATTATTTTTTCACCAATAAAATGGTGCCTTGATTTCAGTTTTATAATTGGACTTTGAAATTATATTGTATTCTGTTGTCTAGGTCTAGAAGTTTGCAAAGAAACTTTATTAAGTGCTTGGGCATATTAAAAATGTATACACTTTTCACATATTATCAAATAATATACACAATCATAAAAAAATAGAGTGTGTAATGCCAAAATAAAAAATAAGGTTCTATAACCATCTACCAACTCCCAGCTCACTTTCTAAAGGAAAACTCCTTTGTCTTTGGAGTATTCACTTATTCATAAATACATATAGTATGAATTCACATATGGTTCTTCCAAACATCTTTTTAATGTCTATTGTTTTTCCATCTTTGGAAAATTAAAGTTTGTGTACTTATTTATTTTTATTGTTGCTTAGCTGCAGTTGTCCTGCCTTTTTCCCCTTCCTCTCCCCTGCTGTGCCCCCCCCCACCACGGTCAACCTCCCCACAATGTCCATGCCCCTGAGTACACGATTCATGTTCCTCTGCTTGCCCCTTCCCCTTCTTTCCCTGGTTACACCCTTCCCCTCTCTGCTCTGGTCACTGTCAGTGTATTTTTTTATTTCCAAGTTTCTGGTTCTATTTTGCTCATTTGTTTGTTTTGAGATTAGGTTCCACTTATAGGTGAGATCATATGGTATTTGTCTTTCACCACGTGGTTTATTCCACTTTGCAAAATGCTCTCATGAAGGGTAGGAGCTCCTTCTTTCCTCCTGGTGCATGGTATTTCATTGTGTAAATATATCACAGTTTTGTTTTTTTTTATCAACTTATTTACTGATGGGCACTTAGGCCGTTTCCAGAGCTTGGCTATTATAAATTGTGCTGCTGTGAACACTGGGATGCATGGGTTCTTTTGAATTGGTGTTTCAGGATTCTTAAAGTGTAATCCCAGCAGAGGGATTATAGTGCAAAAGGAAGTTCTGTCTTTAGTTTTTTGAGGAAATTCGATACTGTTTTCCACAGTGGCTGCACAAGTCTGCATTTCCACCAACAGTGCACTAGGGTTCCTTTTTCTCCACATCCTCACCAGCAATTGTTGTTTGTTGATTTGTTAATGATAGCCATTCTGACCAGTGTGAAGTTGTATTTCATTGTGGTTTTAATTTGCATCTGTCTGATGACCAGTGATGTTGAGCATTTTTTCATGTGTCTATGGGCCCTCTGTATGTCCTCCTTGGAGAAGTGTCTGTTCAGGTCCTTTGCCCATTTTTTAATTGGATTGTTTGTCTTCCTGGTGTGGAGTTATGTGATGTCTTTTAAATTCCAGAGATCAAACTCTTGTCCCAGGTATCATTGGCAAACACATTTTCCCATACAGTTGGTTCCCTTTCCATTTTGTTGATGTTTTCTTTAGCCATACAGAAGCATTTTAGTTTGACGTAGCCCCATTTATTTATTCTTTCTTTTATATCCCTTGCCCTAGGGGATATATCAGTGAAAATATTCCTTTGTGGGGTATCTGAGATTTTCCTGCTTATGTTCTCCTCTAGGACTTTTAGAGTGTCATGATTTATATTTAAGTCTTTTATCCATCTTGAGCTTGTTTGTGGTGTATGGTCTAGTTTTATTTTTTTGCATGTAGCTGTCCAGATCTCCCAATACCATTTATTAAAGAGGCTATTTTTACTCCATTTGATGTTCCTGCCCCTTTTGTCAAATATTAATTGACTGTAGAGACCTGGGTTGATTCCTGGGTTCTCTATTTTGTTCTATTGGTCTCTGTGTCTGTTCTAATGCCAGTACCAGACTGTTTTGATTACAGTGGCCTTGTAATATAGTTTGATGTGAGATATTGTGATCCCTTCTACTTTGTTCCTTTTTCTCAAAATTTCAGAGGTTGTTTGGGATCATTTATGGTTGTATATAAATTTTTGAAATATTTGTTCTATATCTGTGAAATGTCATTAGTATTTTGATAGGGATTGCATTGAATCTATAGATTGCTTTGGGTAGTATGGACATTTTAGTGATGTTAATTCTCTTAATCCATGAACACTGCATATACTTCCATTTATTTGTTAATTTATTAATTTCTTTCTTTAGTGTTCTGTGGTTTTCTGAGTATAGGACTTTTTCCTGCTTTGTTAAGTTTATACCCAAATATTTATTTTTCTTGTTGCAATAGTAAGTGGGATTTTTTTCCTAATTTCTATTTCTGATATTTCATTGTCGGTGTACAAAAATGCCTTCAATTTCTGAATGTTGACTTTGTATCCTGCCATTTTGCCAAATTCATTTATTAAGTGAAGTAGTTTTTTGGTTTTTGCCCCTCCATATATATTTTAGAATATGTTTTCAATGTCATCAAATGTCACTGGGACTTTTATTGAAATTTCACTGATTCTGTTGTTTGATTTGGAAAAATTAATGTCTTAACAATATTGAGTCTCCCAATATCTGAACATAGATTACCTCTCTATTTGTATCTCTGATTTATGGATTTGGTACACACTTTATTAGACTTAGAACTATTTTATATTTTATTTTATTTTATTTTATTTCTGTTATTGTCATTTTGCATATTGCTGTGAAATAAGACAACAACTGATTTTATATATTGATCTTCTGCCTTTTAACCTTAATATGTCATTGTGTCCAGGAATTTTACTATAGAATCTTTGGGATTTTCTACGTAGACAATAATGTCATCAACTAATTAAAAAATCAAAACAAAACATTTAATTTCTTTTCTTCTTTCTTTCTTTTCCTATGCATTTACCTCTTATTTGTTGTGCCTGTAATATTGCATTAGTTAAGGCCTCTAGTACAATGTCGAATAAGAGTAGTGAGAGAGGAAATCTGTGCCTTTTACTCAATTTTAGATGGAAAGTGTTTAATCTTTCATTACTAAGACTAATGTTAGCTATAGATTATTTAAAAATTATTATAGAAATAGTTCTAAGCTATTTCTAGTTTGGGTATATTTTTATCTTGAATAAATGCAGCATTTTGTTACATTTTTTGGCATCGATTAATATAACCATACAATTATTCTTCTTTATTAATATGGTAGATTACATTAATTAATGTAAATGTTGAATCCACCTTGCGTATCCATAATATTAATTCCTTGGTTGGAGTTTATAATTGTTTTCATATATTGTCAGTTTCAATTTACTAATATTTTTCAAGATTTTACATCTATGTCGATGAGGGTTATTAGGCTATAGTTTCCTTTTTGTTTGAACATCTTTATCTTGTTTGGTGTTAGATTAATGCTGGCCTCATAGAATGAATCAGAAAGTTATTTCTTCTATTCTGGAACACTTGATTGAAAATTCATATTTTTTTCATAAATATTTGGTAGAATTTACAAGGAAACCACCTGGGCCTGTTGCTTTCTTTTATGAAGAATACTAATTATTGATTCAGTTTTTTAAATAAATAGAGGGATATTTAAGTTATCTCTTTCTTCTTGTGTGAGTTTTGTTAGTTTGTCTTTAAATGAATTGGTTTATTTTGCATAAAATTTCAAATTTGGATGCAGTTGTTCATAGACTACTTTTATTATTTTCAGCTCAATCAATCAGCCCCTGACACCCAAAATACTTGAAAAGCGCTTACCTCTTTAAAAAAGCAATTTCTTATTTTGTTTCTCCTGCCTCAGGTAATAAGCTCATTGTTAAAATATGGCACTATGTGGATAATTTTTGATATATATAATTACCTGTATTTGGTGTGGAATATTTCTTGGTTTTTTATGAAAGATTGTACTCTTTCAACTGTGGAATTATTACAGTTTTGAAAGATCTAATACAAATAATTACACATTTTTATTATGTGGGATACATTCCGGAGGTCCTTAAGGTTCTTCTACTTTTCTTTAGGCCCTCTAACTTCCTAATCAGGGTGAATGGAAAATGTATTAAAAGTCATATAACTATCTTTCAAGGATGGCACAAAACTTCAGATTATGCAGGAAGAAGCAGCACATTGACGTAATTGCACACTAAGTAGGGAATTACCACTACAGATTCCTTGAGACAGCATACACGGAAAAGAAGTAAAAACAAGGACACTAGCAAGTAGGTGTGTGTATGAGACACCAACGGTTCCTAGCTAATAAATAAAAATGTGAGTCAGGGAAAGAGAAGTCTTTCATCGGTAAGTTGGTAATTATCAGTTACATTGGTTTTGTCAGATATAACCAGGATTATAAAGAAGAGAGAATTCAGGTTATTTATTTTTTATCAATCAATTCATTTTAAAATTAAATTTATTAGGGTAATATTGGTTAATAAAATTATATAGGTTTCAAATGTACAATTCTGTGCCCAACACCCAGAATCACATCTGCTTCTATCACTGTGTGTTTAAGCCCCTTTGCCCTTTACTGCTCTCCCTGATCCACCCTCCTTCCCACTGGTAACCACCATACTGATGTCTGAATCTATAAGATTTTGTTTGTTTTTATTGTTTGTTCATTTATTGCTTTCTGTTTTACAGTTCATGTATAAGTGAAATCATACGGTTCTTGACTATTTCTGCCTGGTTTATTTTGCTTAGTATGATATTCTCAATCCATCCATGTTGTTGCACATGGCAGCATTTTGTCTTTTCTTATGGCTGAGTAGAATACATGCTATTTTTTTAACTAACAGATTCTAATTATTATTCTTTTTTAAAGTACACATATGGGGGTAAAAAGAGAGAATATAGAAGTGAAACCATCAATGTTATTATTTCAAAATATATGGAAATATTCAAAGCATTAAGTTTTTCTCTTTCACAATAATGTAATACTTTTATAAAAATGAGTTCTAAAATTGAAAATAACTTTTACCTCTATTTACAAAATAAATGAGATATTACTGTGTAGTCATTTGTACCTCATTAGATTAGTCATTAATGTCTGTTCTTTATATTAAAAGTCATATAATTAGTTGCCATTTAATGAAGTCACATAATGTGTTGGTCATTCAATTAACATGCTGTCTGTTAATTCACAAGGAGTTTAACATAAGGTATTTCATCTTACTTATCTGAGGGAACACATGGCTGTTACATGCACAGCAATGGGTGCATGTAACTCAATGACCCTCTGTATGGTCGATGAATTATTCATTGCAGTGGAAAAGATTAGCTTAAATGGATACTAAATTCCATGAATGAGAGTAAAGTTTGCAAAATACTTTATACTGATGATGAAATAAGACTTCCTATCATGGCAGTGACACTGGCAACTGACTTATGAGTTGAAAATTTTCTCCTTTAATGAAAGAATCCACTACAATTTAATTTCCGGGAAAAACTTTTTTTCTATTTTTCCATGTCTGTTTTTTGTTACTCTCATCTAAAATCAATTTTCTGCACTTACCACATACACCACATATTCTACAGATATTCATAAAAGATCCCTTCTCTATTCTTTTATTTTTTGTGCTTGATAAAACACGGTCACCCTTCAAAACATGAATCACCCATCATGATAAAGTCTTTTCCATGAAATGTCACTAGGGTTTCCTCTGGTGTATATGTGTTTTGTTTGTCATATGACATACTGGAAAGGATAAATAAATGGTTTATAAATAATTTTACCTGTATTTCTGCCATTTCGATGTTTATTATCTATAGCATTGTTTCCTTCTTTTACCTACTCTTTGTGTTTGCGCTCTAAGGCTCAGCTCACTATATGAGCTTTTCCCTGGTCATTCAAGTCTCATAGGAGGCAGTGCGGTATAATGAAACACAAAGTTTTGAAACAAAAGACCAGATTAAAAAATTTTGTCTCTATACCTATTTAATTCAGAAACCATCCTTAGATTTTCTATCATCTATCTATCTATCTATCTATCTATCTATCTATCTATCTATCTATCATCTATCTATCATCTATCTATCACCATCTCACTAGATAGCTTTATCTGTGTATCTGTGTAGCTATCCATCAATCATCCATGTCACTAGAATAAGTCTATGACCCCTCAGTATTTTAATTTTCCCTTAGAATTTCAATACTTTCTATGTAGAAATTAGTCTGAGGAACCTGTTCATCCCAAAAAAAAGATAATTTTCCAGAGTTCTAGTAATTTCAGATGTTCTTCATCTCTAAGGAGAATAATGGAAAAGCAAGGACCTATCAGAAGATAAAGCAGGGGTATTAAATAACAAAGTATTGGGAAACCTCTTTCAAAGATCAGAAATTTGACCTACCTAATTTTTTACCTCCAAGAAAAGATGGGTTCATATACTGTCCATTGGAATGAAAGAATTTACCCATTTATGTCTTCTATTTTCTTGCCCTTTTTTATGGGAGTGTTTATTGGAGCCACCTGTGTCTGTATTACCATTATATATATTATGTAATAAGATAACAGATAATCTTTTAAGAATTTAGGTCTCTGGATCAAAAGTAGTCATATTTAAAATTGTTGAGAAGACTGTATTATTTCATCACTGGATGGGATGTTCATTTACTTCTTTAAAGAAATCATAAGTACATGAATTAATGTGAAGAATAGACTGGTTGATGTCTAAACTTCCCTGACCCTTTCCGTGACTGTGTACTCACATGACTTGCTTGGGCCCATAAAATATAAACAGATGTACGTACGGTATTACTTCTATGCAAGAGTTTTAAGAGTTAATGCACTATTTGTCTTAGTCTCACTGTTTTTCATAACTTCTCTTTCATTTTCTACTTCTATGGTAATTATAGAACTGCAGGTCAAGAGGAAACTCTATTAGCCTAGATTTTTGATGGATTACAATAAACAGAGCAAGATGCTAACATTGTTCAGCTTGTAGTTTGAGAAAAATTCTGTAGTATTATGGCACTAAGATTTGGGGGTCATCTGAAGCATAATTTGGTTTATCCAGACTACCAGATATACTTTTACAGCCTAATCATGCCTATCCCCCCATCCTGTTTATCTTTTCTCTTTAGCACTTAACAACTTTATAACATGTAAAGCAATTTTCTTATTAAAGTATGTTAATTTGTTTTTGATTCTCCCTCAGATAACAAGAAGAAAACTGAAACAAAGGGCTACATGGGCTATTAAAATATTGGCATGTAGGGAAATATATATAATATATTAGGGAATCTATATAACTATTGACAATAAATAAATTTATATTTTTATTTATTTTTATGTTTTTACTCTAAAGGTAAAAGTAAAGTTAAAAGCCAGTGTTTTCCAATACAAAAGTACCTAGAAATGTAGTTATTTTAATTTAATTATAATAAAATAAAATTAAATTAAAAATTAATTTCCTTAGTCACAGGACCCACATTTTAAGCAGTCAATGACCACATGTAGTTAATCAGTGGTTACTATATTAACCAGTGAAGATACAGAATATTTCCATCATTATAGGATATTCAACTAGATAACACTGTTCTTGACAATAATAAGGAAAGAATGCTTACTCAAAAGTTGAAGCAACTTTATTATATGATAAGATGGTATAAGTACAAAATAGATTTCTACAAGGAAATATGCAGTTAATGTAAAAATTGAATACTGACTACCAAAAGAGTAGGAAAAATAAGCCTTCCAAAGTGACATTTTCTTTCTTTCTCTGTTTTTTTTAGAAATTAGAAATTTCAGAGAGCTGGTATAGTGCAGTGTATCAGACTGTGGATTCTATAGGCAGGTTATCTAGCTATTAGTTCAATAAACCTTGGAGATTATTTGTTTATGCCTTGGTTCCCTTGTTTGTAATGTTGCGATAATAATAGTCTTACATCATAAATTCATGTGAGGATTAAATGAGTCATCATATTCAAACCCTTAAAATTGAAACTATCTTAGTACCTGAGAAAGGAGGCATGGCCCTGACCAGGTGGCTCAGTTGTTTGGAGCATTGTCCTGTAGACAGAAAGGTCATGGGTTCAATTCCCAGCCTGGGCACATACCTAGGATGTGGGTTAGACCTCTGGTCAAGGTGCGTAGGAAAAGGCAACCGATTGATGTCTGCCTGCCTGCCTGTCTGTCTGTCTCTCTCTCTGGAAAGCAATGAGGAAGTGTCATTGGTGAAAATTAAAAAAAAAAAAGATTGTATTAATGGAATTTTGATGGTACTAAAAGGGGCATTAACTTCCCTCTAGCTTTGTTCAAACAACCTTCATAGGATGTGTAAATGAGAGCAAGCTGCGATGAGTAGCATGGCAGATGAAGCAGTTCTCTATATTTATAACATCAGCAGACGACTAAGTACTTTGAGGACATTAATCGATTTAGAGTACAGTTTTACAGTTTTTCCCATGGGAAGGGTAAAAACAAAGATATATTAAGAACTTTCTTCAATCCTTACAAAGTTTCCCAGATTAGCATAAACTTGAAATGACAATCCATCTTCTGAATTAGTTAAATTATTTATATAAGTCTATTGTTAAGATTTTAAAATTATTATCTCATTCATCTAGTAAATGTGAATGTAAATTTTTTTTTAAATTTCAAATGTGTTTCTTCAACAAGAAAGAATCATTCACAGGAGCTTCAGATTCAAAGACACATTAGAATCCTAAATGTTATTAGATATATGATCTGTTTCATAGCTTTTATTTCTGTTATCAGAGAGATTAATCTTTCATAGATACTTCATTGCCCCTAGAACTATACACATGCCAGAATTTATTTTGTTGGTTTTTATATATAAAACAAAATAAGCACTGCTATTAAAACTAAAATTCATATTTGAAAGAAATGTTTCCATGTAGAAGTCTTTATTTTTTTCTCTTGTAGATAGAGGGTAAAATAAAATAAGTAGCTAATAGTAGGATAAAACCACAACAGGGAGTATTAAACAGAGGCCTAATCCCTTCCAGAGAAAAAGTAGATGGCTTGAGGAAATATCTTATATATCATCTCCTTCTACTAAATACAAGGATATAAATGCATACATATACTGCGATAACCACTTCTGCTTCCCACTTATTTGATTTCCAAAGCACAGCCATGAATAGTAAATACGCTTAAAAATATATGTTTATGTTATACGCTTTCCTCAAACATCTTTTGTAATGTGTTCATAGTATGTAGAAGTCAATAATTTAAAATTGTGTGTTTTTATCCTGGGATAATACTAAAATTTTATACTTCGAACATTCCCAGCTAAATGGGTTTTGGGATAGAATTACTAAATTTTATCACTGAGAAGCTACTGAAGAAAGATTACTGGTATTGTGGAAAAATGTAAAATGCTTACAACTTGTGGATATTCTGAACTACATTGTTCCCACCTATGGTTGTTCACACTGAACAAAGGAAAGGTTAAACAATTATCAAGAATAATTCAATACACGCATACACACACACTTCAGAACAAAGCAAAAAAGAATCTACAAGGGCAGACCCCCCAAAAGCCTGGAATTTATTTATAAAACTTTGGGTATTTATTCCTACATGTTTAAACTTCAGTCACCTTCAAAGTACTCTCCATTTGAAGCAATACACCTATTAAAACGGTTTTTCCACTGCTCGAAACAGTTTTCGAACTCGTTGATTTTGAAGACTTTTAGTGCTTCTGCCGTTTTTTGTTTTCACCTCTTCCAAATCAGCAAAATATTTCCCTTTCAGGACTTTTTTCATCTAGGGAAACAAAAAGAGAAAGTTGCTCAGGGTGCGATCAGGTGAATAGGGAGGGTGGGGCATGGGGGTCATTCTGTTTTGGTCAAAACTGGTGAACACTCAGCACTGTGTTAGTAGGCGTTCTTGTAAATCACCCATCATGAGATAAGCAAACACGTTGAAAGAGCCTTTAAAATAAATTCACTGAAGCCAGGTATAGCCTCTCAAAATAGCTTCAGCAGATACTCTGATACAGATGAGTTCCCAGAACACTCACCTAGGGGGAAAAACCTGTATTACAAGAGACCCACTCCCCAGAAGATAATTCTGGGGGTTTTTTTGGGTCCCCCACCCAGTACTTTCTATGGATAAGAAGGACATTGGTTTTGATTAACCTATTACTTTTCTGCACTAAAAACTGTTGCTAATAGTGGCCCACCTCTATTTTTATAAATAGTTTTATAAATAAATTCCAGGCTTTTGGGGGGTCTGCCCTTGTAGATTCTTTTTTGTTTTGTTCTGAAGTGTGTGTGTGTATGCGTGCATTTCACTGATACAGACTTGAGACTAAAAGAAACAACTTTGCCATTAAAATATGTTTTACAGCTTAAAGTTATTTGACTAATATTTCATATCCATGCTGTAATGGTTTCTAGAAAATAAGATAGAGGTATAAGTATTGGAATATTGGCACCATTAAATGATCTCAGAGGTCTAACAAACCTTCTGTTAATTGCCTTTGAAGTGGTAATTAATCCTCAATAAAAATTACATTTAATTCAATATTAAAATAGGAGCTCCTAGGTTAGCTTCCTTTGGGAACAAGACTGACTAAGATGTAATTTTTATGTGTAAATATTGCCATAGCCCTGGGAACACCAGACATGTAATGATTTTGATGAATATGAAGATGAAGGTAATGATATACCAAATATTAAAGCAAACATTCAAAAATGCAAGACAAAGTCTGTATACAATTGTACATATCCATATGGCAAAGTATGTTTATATTTTTGTATTTGTGTAATCAAACCATTCTACTAGTGATCTAGTTTTTTTCATATTATATATGAAAAAAAACTTCACCAGGTATTTTCATAGTATATATGGCTCTGAAAGTAAAAAATCAGGGGAAATACATAACGTGCTACTAGAAAGAGAAGAACAAAGTATAAGACAATGATTTTATTTTGGAAAAGAGCATATTAGAGGTAAAGTTGTCATATGTCATATAAGAAGTTTGAGGGATAATATGTTAGTGTAATTTCTTTTTCCTGAATAGCTATAATAACAAAGTAGAAGCATATACAAAAGTGGCAAATTAAATAAAACAAGGCATTGATTTTAATTATAAAATGTTGTATAAGAAAACATATTATTATATTAAAGTGAATGACACTTAGTCAATCATGAAAATTGATTATTAAATTATTCAGCTATTTTCTCCATAAAAATTCTGTATTTTGGGAAAGGATGACCAGTTATGGCAGATAAGCACTTTCCATCAATTGATAAAGTATGAAGCAACAGTACATTGTTTGGAAATACTGGCGTCTATACTATAAACAGTCAAAAATGTTAAAGGTTAGAAATGAAGGTTTAGCTGCTAATATAGTTGTCTCCACTTTTCCTACCATCAATATTCTGTCTCCCATCATTGAAACATAAGATTATAAACATATTCATGCTCTCAGCTATGACTAGAATGGGAAGGCACAGGGAACTTCTGTTTTGAGTATATACTTCTTGCTCTTCATTTTTAAATAATATGTAAATATTTTATTAAATTTTTCAGAGTAAAGGCAAAGATATTATTTTTAAAAAAAATTGATGTTTGTAAATATCTCCTCCCATGTGGTTGGTTGCCTTTTTGTTTTGTCAGTGGTTTCTTTTCCTTTGCAGAAGTTTTTTAGTTTGATATATTCATATAATCCTATTCATTTATTTTTGCCTTTACTTCCCTTGCCTTTGGTGTCAAATTCATAAAATCTTCTCTAAGACCAAGGTCCATAAATTTTGTACCTATGTTTTTGTCTATGTAATTTATTATCTCAGGTCTTTGACTCATTTTAAGTTTAATTTTGTATATGGAGACAGACAGTCTAGTTTAATTTTTTTGTTTGTGGCTTTCCAACTTTCACAGCACTATTGATTAAAGAGTGTTCTTTTCTCCATTCTATGGTTTTAGCTCCTTTATCAAAAGTTATTTGCCTGTACACATATGGTTATTTCTGGGCCCTCGATTCTGTTCCATTGGACTGCCTTTCTGCAAATACCATGCTGTTTTGATTATTGTTGCTTTGCAGTATAATTTGAAGTTAGTTAGCGAGATACCTCCAGCTCCATTCTTTTTTCTCAGGATACTTTGGCTCTTTGGGGTCTTTTGTAGTTCCATATAAATCTTATGACTTCTGTTCCATTTCTTTTTAAAAATGTAATCAAGATTTTGATGAGGATTTAATCAAATCCATAAATTGTTTTAGGTAATACGGACATTTTAACTATGTTGATTCTTCTTGTTTATCTTTCATATGGGCCATTTGTATGTCTTCTTGGGAAAGGTGTCTGTTCAGGTCCTTCGCACATTTTTTAATTGGATTATTTGTTTGTTTGGTTTGACCTGTATGAGTCTGTCATATATTTTGGTTATTAACCTGTTGTCAGATGTATTGTTTGCAAATATCTTCTCTTTTTGTGGATGACATTATTCTGTATGTAGAAAATCCCAAAGACTTCATCAAAAATCATTACAAACAATAAACAGATACAGTAAAATTGTAGGATACAAGATCAATACACAAAAATTTACTGCGTTCCTATATACTAACAATGACATTTCAGAAAAAAGGTGAAAAATAAAACCTTGTTCGGTGCAGGGCTGGTGTTACAGAGAGATTAGTTGGCAGAGCACAGAAGATTTTTAGGGAAGTGAAACTATTCTCTGTGATATTATACTAGCAGATCCATGTCATTATACATTTTTCCAAAGACTGAAATGTTCAAGACCAAGAGTGAACTTTAATGAAAATTGTGGACTTTGGGCATCTGTTTTAACAAATGGACCTCTGTAGTGGATGACATCAATAACTGGTGGGGTTGTACACGTATGAGGAGAGGGTTTATACGAAGTCTCTCTTTGTACTTTCTGTTCAGTTTTGCTAAGATCCTAAAACTGTTCTTAAAAATAAAGGTATTGATAAAAATTAAAGAAAAAACCAACCCTAAAACTCACAACTGTTAGAATGGCTATTATCAACAGGTAATAACAAGTATTGGAGAAGTTGTAGAGAAAAGGAAACCCCAGTTTACTTCTAGTGAGGATGTACACTGGTACAGCCACTATGGAAAAACAATAGGGAGGCTCTTCAAAAATTACCATATGACCCAGCAACCCTTCTTCTGTGTATGTACCCAACAAACTGAAAACTTTTATTTGAAAAGATATATGCACCTCTTTGTTCATTGCAACATTTTTCACAGTGGCCAAGACATGGAAACAAACAAGGTGCCCTTCAATATATGATTGGATAAAGAAGATGGGTCGTACGTTAACAATGAAATACCACTCACCTATAAGAAAAGATGAAGTGCTGCCATTTGTGACAATGGGAATGGATCTTGAGAATATCAAGCGAAGTGAAATACGTCAGTTAGAAAGAGTCAAGAACCATATGATTTCATACATATGTGGGATAAAAAACTAAAATGAACAAATGAACACACAAGAAAAACAAACAAACAAACAAACTCATAGACACAGACAACAGTATGGTGGCTGCCAGAGGGAAGGGTGATGGGGAAGTAGTAAACGGTAAAGGGGGTCAAATACATGGTGATGGAAAAAGATTTGACTTTGGTTGGTGAACACACAATGCAATATACTGATGATGTATCATAGAATTACACACTTGAAACCTATATAATCGTATTAATGATTTTCACCCTATTAAATTTAATTAAAATTTTAAAAATATAATTTGTGTGATAAACAGTGAAAAAATGCACAACAAACAATGAATGGAGTCCCTTGCATTTTTTAAAATAGTATTTTACTTAAATTTTATTAAAAATGTTTTGCATGTGATTTTGAAAAAAATCTATGAAAAGAATAGGGAGATGAGTTCAGTTAAACTGATGATTTGAAAAGTGGATAGGGTGGAGTTATATCAACTATCAATCTGTTTAATGGCTAGTGGGACATAATGACGAAAGAGAGAATTACCTGATGTAGCAAAGTGAGTGAGGAGATGAGAATGCACGGCAGAGTTATAGTGGCTCATTGATCAATAACAGGACGAGTGACACTGCTCACTAGGCAAAATGGAAGGAGCAGAGACATGATATAAGTAAGGTTGGAAGTGGAATAGCAGGTTTTTGTATAAGAATCAAGCTGATAGCTCCTATTATTTCTGAAACATGATTAAAGTTGTCTTTGAGAATAAGAGGGGAACACGCGATTATGAGTGCCCGGGGAGGAGACAGCGTGTGAAAAATCCTAGGGAGGCTGACACTGTGGCCTTTCTATTCTCTGTTGTCCCTGCAGAGTGTTTGTTACAACATGCCTCACATACGGGTGATCAGTAAATGTTTGTTGAATAAATAGATAAAAAGACAAAGGACCCCAATGGAAAAGTAACATTTAAATCTTATCCAACCTTTAACAGTTTTGTTGACAACACTAAATTTTTGTTGTTGTTGTTTCCTCCATGATTTTTTTCCTAACTTTATATAGGTTTTTCAAATGTCATGAAAAGCAGAGGAAGGGCTGGCATCATGGACATCAGATCTATGCAGTTGCCCAGCAACACCAGGACTTACTTTAATACTCCACTGTTACAATCTGGAAATTCTTAAAAAAATTTAAACAAGAGGTGCCTCATTTTCCACTGGGCCCACAAATTAGGTAGCCAGTAATTATTACTAAGCGGACCAGAATGGAAAAGTTTCATGCTACTGACGCTTCTTTCCTTGTCAGGTAAAGTTTTTAAATCTATACTCTTTGTCTTAAATTGTTTAACTAAGAACTTTTGTTTGTAGACTATAATGTTTTATATCTTTCAATTTCTCTGCAAGTGTATAATAAGCATGGTTATTATCAAGCACGTTTCTCTATTATAATATTATATAATTACTGGTTAATATCTGTACCTTGAACAAAAACCACAGACCAACTTGGCCAATATTTGAAGGTTTCTCATTTTCTGCTTCACACATCATTATGCCCCACCTCCACCCCTGGCCCTAAATATTTGAATTTGTATTCCTGCACATTAATTTTGTTTTATGACATGAGCTTTTAGAAAAGAGGATTTAAATTATAAAGCCTCTCTATAAATATGTATACATGCATATTACTAGTATATATAGTCGAATATAACATCTGTTGAATCCCAAAACACAAATTCACATTTACAAAATTTCTGAGCGGAAGCACTCATTATTCCTTCTAATCATATGTTCTATCTTAGGCCTTATTCACTTTAACTCTGCAGTCAAATGAATGCAACTAATAAAACTGTGCCTAATACCAAACTTGATAAGAGGGAAATAATTCACATTATAGCATGGTGCCCTAAATTCTGAATCACCAAATGCTAACTCAAAGTAAAAAACTGGCAGCACCAGTTTTACCAGAACGGTAAAATCTGTGCTGTTCATACCTTTCCCAATCTGTGTGCTAACTTTTCGCCATTTGTAAAAACTTACACTGTTGAGCATAAATACAGCTCTCCCCAAGAAGTCTAAGATTTGGAACTGCTGCTGTCTTGCAAAATATATTTCTACAAAGGGAATGGATTTGGGGGAAAAACTAAATCCATTCTGAGGAAGTGCATTTTGTCACATGCAATGATTTATTCTGTCAGGAAAATAGATTCTATGAAGTACTGTAAGCCCCTTTGGCAAGAAAATTCATTTAGTCAAAAACTTTAATCTATCCTGGTGACAAAATTCTCTATCTAGTTTATTGCTTAAAAATTGAGCTTTATAACTTCCATGCACTTTTGAAAAAAAAGAGAAGTCATTTTACTATGATCTTATGGTGATCCCAGGTCACATAAAAAGAATATGATTGCTATGAACAAATTGAGATCTTAGTATATTAAAAGTGAACTTTTAGTTTTAATATATATGTGTCTTTCTCCAAAATGTGTGAGCATTTTAATTTATTCCTCACAAAGTTTTTTGTAAGTTCACTGCTGTCAAAACAGCCACAATATCCTTTAATGACACAATGGTCATAAAAGTTTCATTTCTTATACTTAAAAATGAAGTATTCTAATGCTCTGAAGAAAACAAACAAAAAAAACTAAAGTGGTTTTTTTGTCAAAGTCATTTTTGTGTCCTAAGCCACAGTATTTTCACCCACAGGATAAATGTCAAAGAGTGTGTCTTGACACCCTAAGTCAGGCACAGCGTGCGAGCACTTCTGGGGCTCTCCACAGGACCCTCCCTTCTCTACTCATCTAGCTGGCGAGGCAAGCTTACAGCTCTTAACTTGAAGATTAAAATATATTTTTATATAATTGTTTCTCTTCATAAGTCGTATGCACTTTATTTGGAGCATTTTAAAATGTGAAATGTTTTTCTGATGAAGGTCCACAGGTTTCATCAAAAAGCAAGAGTCATTAAAACAACATGTGGTTGAGAACCCCCTGCTAGGAAGTATCTCTTTAGAAGTAAGCTTACCTGACGGCTACTGTGTGCATCCTTGGAGATCAGAGTCACTCACATGTTGCATTGGATTCATTCTTTTTCTCTTGGCTCAGTCAAGATCATATGTTTATGTGTAATATTATAAACATATTATTTTTTAAGGATTTGCAGCAATGAGTCCCTCTATTTTTAATATTAGTCTCCTAGCTACCTATACCACCAAACCATTTTCATATTTTCTCCAGTGACCCTGGACAGTCATTAAGAAAGATAAGCGCCATGGTGCCACCCTATCCAAGTTTCCAAAAGCCTAACCACACCCTCTATTTGCAGGTGTGTCAGCTCATCAGTGCTCCAGACAATATTTCTGACTGCAAAAAAATTTCCTATGCCAGAGATAACTTATCATCCTATTGTAGACACACTTGTATTAGGACACACAAAGCATCAAGTTTTAAAAAGGGTTATCCTGTTTAAAATTAAACATTTGAAAGTCAAAGGAAAGGAGAAAGTGATAAATTTTCTACGGCCTTGTAGCCCACAGTTTTAGAATTGCCTAGGCCTCAAAGCTGCTTTAAACACCATGTTGGCTGATCCCCCTGCCATGAGAAGTCCGTCCTTACAATCTGCAGACTTGGCTCGGGCTAGGCTCAGTGACCTGCTTACTATGAAACTCTTATGGAAGAGCTGAAATAAAACACTGGTATTTGTGATGCCAGTTTGGGAAAACACTGGTATTTGTGATGCCTGTTTGGGAAAATGCACAGAAACATTCTTAGAGATGATTCAATAGAGCCATTCACTCAACCAATAACACCTTTCTATTTTTTTAAAACTCTAATTGAGACATTTACATGGCTCTGGAGCCCTCCAAGTTCACAGGTTTACATACATGAATCCCAACACATATTCACAACCAAGCGAGCTACTAAGGGACCACACACTTCCGCTACATTGATCTAATATCCTGCTTACCAATTTACACTTCAGAACAAGTCATACTTGCCATCTCTGTGGCTACTAGGTGAAGAGTCGCACTCATATTAAAATAAGAGAATTGCTACTCAACACCTATTTTTCTACCAAGTGATGTGTAAAGCCAAGACTTTTGGAAGGATATGTACTTTAATATTCAAAATGAAATTTCTGCATGAGAGAATTAAGAAATTCTTTGCTTAAAGAGAAAAGTTGAACAATTGTGATTCTGTTGGAACTAACAACCTGATCACCATTCTGCTGCCTCAGTTTCCTTTGTAAAGTGGAATGACAGTAGCATCTATTCTGAAGGACTGTTCAAAGCATTAACTGAATATCGGTAATTCTCTATAGGAATACCTGAAACACCAAACGCTTTATAACTGCAGGTTTGTTGTTTCTGGATTATTGGTGCTGTTATCATTATGGATTTTTTATCCCTACTGGTATGCGACATGCCAGACCAATGTCATCGACTCTAAATGTCTTAAATTAGCTCTCTGGAACACTATAACCTTGTCAGTATCAGGGAACATGGCCTCTAAATTAGGTCATGGGCAGCATGACTTGCATGATATGAGTTTTAACTTTTGCAATGCCCTGGCTGTCTATGAACTTTGATTACGAATATGTTACATGGCATGTTAGATACTTTTTATAGTCTATTGAATATCATTGGGATCTATATCCCAAATAAGTACCTTATGATTCTTGTGTTTTAGAAAAGTGTAAACTGTGTTTAAAGGCTTGTCTAGTTTCTTTATCTTTTCAAAGAACAAGCTCTTGGCTTTATTGATCCTTTGAATTGTTCTTTTAGTCTCTATGTCATTCAGTTCTGCTCTGATTTTGATTATTTCCTTCCTTCTGCTCACTCTGGGTTTTGTTTGCTGTAGTTTCTCTAGCTCTTGTACATGTTGTGTTAGGTTGTTTCTTTGAAATGTTTCTATCTTTTTCAGGTAGGTCTGTATTGCTATGAACTTTCCTCTCAGGACTGCCTTCACTATGTCCCATAGGTTTTGAACTGTTGCATGTTCATATTCTTTTTTTCCAGAAAGTTTTTGATTTCTTCCTTAATCTCATTATTGACCCATTCACGTTTAATAGCATGCTATTCAGTCTCCATGAGTCTGCATGTTTTCGAGTTTTTTTCCTTGAGGTTGGTTTCTAATTTTAAGCCCTTGTGGTCTGATATGTCCCCTAGAGCAAGGGACACAAAGGAAAGAATAAACAAATGGGACTTCATCAAAATAAGAAGCTTCTGCACAGCTAAAGAAAACACCAGCAAAATGATAAGGGAACCAACTGTAAGGGAAAATATATTTGCCAATGATATTTCGGACAAGGTTTGATCTCCAAAATATATAAAGAACCCACATGACTCCACTCTAGGAAGACAGACAATCCAATTAAAAAATGGGCAAAGGGCCTGAACAAATACTTCTCCAAGGAGGACATACACAGAGCCCAAAGACATATGAAAGGATGTTCAGCAGCAGTAGCCATCAGAGAGATGCAAATTAAAACTACAATGAGATACCACTTCACACCGGTCAGAATGGCCATCATTAACAAATCAACAAACAACAAGTGCTGGAGAGGTTTGGAGAAAAAGGAACCCTAGCACACCATTAATGGGAATGCAAACTGGTGCAGCCACTGTGGAAAACAGTATGGAATTTCCTCAAAACACTAAAAATGGAACTGCCTTTTGACCCGGCAATTACACTGCTGGGATTATAGCCTAAGAATCCCAAAACAACAATTCGGAAGGACCTATGCTCCCCAATGTTCATAGCAGCACAATTTATAATGGCCAGGAATTGGAAGTAACCTAAGTGCCCCCAACAGTAAATGCATGGATCAAAAAACTATGGTACATTTACACAATGGAATACTGTGCATCAGAAAGGAAGAAGGAGCTACTACCCTTTGCAACAGCATGGATGGAACTGGAGAGCATTATGCTAAGTGAAATAAGCCAGGTGGTGAAAGACAGGTACCATATGATATCACCTATAAGTGGAACCTAATCAACAAAATAAACAAGCAAACAAAATATAACCAGCAACATTGAAATAAAAAACAAACTGACAGTCACCAGAGGGGAGGAGGGAGGGGAAGGGTCATCAAGGAACATGCATAAAGGACCCATGGACAAAGGCAAATGGGAGAACGATTGAGGGTGGGAGGTAGGGGTGGGTGAGGATGGGGAAAGTCGTGGCAGGAAACTGTTGACAAAAGAAAAAAGTGGACGGGGGAGGCTGGGAGTAGTGTGGGAAATTAGGAAGCCAAAGAACTGGGGTTGCAGCCCACAGACGTGAACTAAGAGGTGTGGGGAGGATGGGATGGGGTACAGAGCAGAAGGGATGGTGGGGGGAATAGGACGACTGTAGTAACATACTCAATAAAATATACTAGAAAAAAAAAAAAGAAAAGTCTAAACCCACTCTGGGCACTCAGGCTATGATAATAAACTCAGGTTAAAAATCAGAAAAAATTAGGAAAAAATGCATCCTACATCCATGTTCCATCAAGGGAATATAATATTTCTCGTTCTGTAACCATCATTGTCAGTTTTTCCAGGAAAGTTTTAGTTTACGTCTATGGTTTTTAAATTACCACCGAGATTTTTATTTTTCAGGTGTTACATAGTCCATTTATACCTATAAATGTTGATTTCATTTTCCCATTTTTTTCAATACTACATAATTTCTACATTTTGCATCTTTGTAATATAGTCAGTGTTCATTTAGACACTCTTCACGTCCACTAATTTTGAAGGTGTGTTACCTTTTTGCCCTGGCGCTAGCATTCCTGTGCAGGGGTGTCTAACCTGCAACCTGCAGGATGCGTGCAACTCAGGATGGCTATGAATGTGCCCCAACACAAAATCGTAAATTTACTTAAAACATTATGAGGTTTCTTAGCGATTATGTGTCGCAATACATTTAACGTGTGGCCCAAGACAACTCTTCTTCTTCCAATGTGGTCCAGAGATACCAAAAGTTTAGAAACATCTAAGAGCTTTACATATGATAATAAAATCTTTATATTTATCTTTATAAAGCTCATATGTCTGATGATAAGCTTTTTAACTTTGATATATTTTAAATCTGTCTAAACTAGTCAACTTCAATAATGTAATTCTATATTTGGATATTATATGTGAAAGAAATTATTGAGTACCTATATATACATATTTTATATTTTAGTACAGTAAAATACATGATTTTACTGTATTAACTTTACTAATATGATGGGTTATACTGACTAATTTTCAAATATTGAGTGATGTCTGTATCCATGGGATAAATCCCACTCAACCATGGCACAAACTTATTTCTATACATTGCTGAATTCTTTTGGACGATATTTATTTTCCAACCTTGCTGTTGATAACTTGAACATTTTTATAATTCTACATTGGCTTACCTATGTTTTGAGTCTTATCTAGGTATAGCAACTTTTAGTCATTGTTCTAGTTATTTATTATACATTTAAAACCTATCATATTATATTGATGTTAAGCTTTTACCAATCTGAGAAAATAGACCTCCCTTTATGTTCATTTACTTCCTTTTTATCATGTGGTTTTATAAATATTTCATATATGTATATACATATATACATGAAGAACCACATTAGTTATAATTTTTGCTTTAATCATTAAGCATAATGTAGAAAAATCAAAAGTTTATTTTATGTATGAATCATTTTTCTCTTTTCATTATAATTTCCGCCTTTCTTTTGTAATTTGCTTTCTTATTACAGAATGTTCTTTAGCTTCTCTTTCAGAGTAAGTCTCCCCGCCACGGATTATCTCGATTTTCTTTCATCTAAAAATGTCTTAATTTCCCCTTCATTATTCAGCATAACTTTTACTCAACATAAAATCCTGGGATAACAGTTCTTCCAACACTTGAAAAAATGAGTCAGTTCATTTATCTGTTGAAATATCTGTCATTTGAAGTGTTGTTCTCCTATAGTTAATATATCAGGCTTTTCTGGATGCTTTCAAGATTTTCTTCTATATCTCTAATTTTCACAAGTTTAACTATGATATGTCTTGGCAAGGATTTCTTTGAGTTTATCTCTTTTGGAGTTTACTCATCTTGTTATATCTGCAGTTTTATGTCTTTGCCAAATTTGGGAAACTTTAACTATTATTTTTTCATTTGTTTTATTATACCCCTCCTTCCGACATTCCAAATGGTATTAATGTTAAATCCTCATTATATGATGTTTCAGTTTACCCTTAAAATTCTCAATTTTTCTGAGTCTATTTATCGTTGTTATTAATATTGATATATTTATATTGTTCTGTCTTAAATTTAACTGGTAACTTTCTTCTGTCCTCTTCATTCCACTGTGGAGGCATTCATTTTTTTTTTCACCATTTTTTCTTAATTGTAAACCATTTCTTCTTTATATCCCTTATTTATCTGCTGAGGCTTTTAATTTTTTTCTTTCATTTTAAATATGTCTGTAACTGCGTACTGAAGCATTTTTATAATGTTGCTTTAACTCTTTGTTAGATAACTCTAACATCTTGTCTTCTTGGTGTTGTCTTCTGTTTACTGTCTTTTCTATTCAAATTGATATGTTTATTGCTATTTTTATGAGGAATAAATTTTTATTAAAATCTGAACATTTTGAGTATTAGGCTACATACTCTGACTCTTATTACAACCATAGAATCAGCACAAGTTGGTCCTATTCTATTTCTAACAGTATCCAGAACCAAAGTTTAGACCTTGGTTATACCACTTATGAGTAACACATGTGAACTCTGAACTGCTACCCTTCAAAACCCACCCTTAACCCTGCATCCTGGACACAGAGCCGAGCCTTGCCTCCTGTCTCCTTGCTGGACAACTGGCAAATTAAAGCCTTTACGTCCCTCAAAAGCCAGTATTGACTCCTATGTGCATTGCACAGCAAACACTTATACAGTAATGCTATTTAAATATTATGTTTTAGCTACACTTTCGGACACTGCTCTGATAAAGAAGGAGGTGCTACACAGTTTCTGTCATGTAGGAGAAAAATTCCAGGTTATCTCCTTACTTGCTGACACCTCAGGAAGAGAGGATGTTCTTTTTACTGCAGGATATGAATGTGAGTTCATGCTCTCCACTAAGCCTCCACTAATACCTCTCTGCCTGGGAGAGGGAAGGCCACCATGTCACTGTTTCTCACTTGGCTTCCAGTGACATTGCAAGGAGGGAGTATCCTGATTACCACCAAGCAGTTGCGAAAGTTCTGCCATTTCACTAGTTCGTGGCCCGAAGCGACCCCAGTGGGGAAAGAGAGGCCACACTTTGTAACTACTGAATAGGGTGGGATTCCAGGCTCCCCACAGGGACTCCTCTGGCACTGCAGGGCAGGAGACATGTTACTGCTGGGTGGGAATGAAAGTCCTATCCCCCCACTCAACCTTCTCTGATATCACCTGTTTACTGGAGGTCCTGGGGAACTTCAGCACAGCCTAACATTGTGGTTGTCCAGGGCCTCCACTAAACTTGTGTTTGGTGGTGTGCTGGTTTGTCACCTTTCTGAATATCCTGATGGGGATATTTATAGTAAACACAAAATCCAGGGCCACTCAGCATGAGGCCATTACCCAGGTCCAAGTTTCCTAACAAGTTTTTCATCTTCTCTCCATATTTAAGAGTATTCTTATGTTTGTTTTATATGTAATAGCCAGGGTTTTCAGTTCTATTTTGTGAGATTAATAGGTCAAAATATGTCTACTTCATTTCTTGATAAACAGGGCTTGGAAGAATATTATTCTGTGTAAACAGCTTTGCTCTTGAGAACCATCTATAGCCTTTTATTAAGAATGGAAATATTTTTCCCACAATAATATAAACTATATACTGATTAGTGGATAGAATGGACTGGTCATAAGATCTGAATATGAGAAACAGAGTAAAAATAGGAGAGCTCTAAATAACAGAGAATGGAAAGACTAAAAACACGGATGATGAAATGAATACATAAGGGAATACTGGGTGTTAATCTGGGGTAACAGAAAATATCCAATTGGTTCAATGGACAAGGGGAAAATCACAATTGAGAGATCAAAATTTTAGGAGCACAGCAAAAAATTCATGCAATGAGACTCAAAAAAAAAAAAAGGGGGGGGCATTGTTGTTTGCAATCTTTGATTACTGGTACTTGTTTTATGGATGTCAACAATTTGTCCTACCAATCCATCCATTTTCCCCCTCGACACAAACTATTTTTGGATAATTTGCCTACATTTATCATCTTTTAAAAGATCCCTTTCCAGTAGCCTATACCTATGTAGGAATTAAAATGAATGGTTTCATTTCCCAGGCACAGTCTTTTAGCAAGGGAGATAAGATATAATGCAAACTGGGCCAACAGGGCTATTTTCCTTGAAGGTTTGAATTATGATTAAAAAAAAAAAAGCATAGTCTGCTGAACTTATGACCTGGGAGGCTGAGTAAATCAGAGATAACTGAAGCAAAGCACACTTAAAACCCAAATGATGAAGCAGTCTCTCCAAAAAAAATTTCAAGATCCATGTGGCCTTGGAAAAATTGGAAGAATAATATAGCTTCCTTCAGAAGCCAGGTATTAATTATTTCTTGTGGGTTTTATAACATCTTTTTGTTTATAGAAATTTGATTTTTGAAATGTTAATAAAACTCTCATTTAGGTACCATTATTCTCTAAGTCTCTAGAATTTAATATAATGAATGGTCTTTTTTATATTTTACCACTTGACTTTTATTCTAACATTTAAATTCTAATTGCCAACATTTTCTTTGGAAGTTTATAAATTAAAAAGAAAAGGTAGAACATAAAGAAAAAAGAGGTACAAGGCTTATCTTATAATTTATTAGCATATAAGGTGGCATTAAATACATATATTTATGGTAAGTGATTAAAAAGTATTGCAACAAACCTCCAAGAGTAAATATCTAATCAACTCAGGGAAAAAGTAAAGCAAAACAACAGTGGGATAAATAATAATTTGTATATGAATAACTGTTCAATTCAACAACATGAGACATCAGAAGTCAAATTAATTAAGAATGATTACCAGCCTTGGCTAGTGTGGCTCAGTGAACTGAGTGACAGCCTGCGAACTGAAAGGCCGCTGGTTTGATTCCCAGTCAGGTCACATGCCTGGGTTGCAGGTCGGGTCCCCACTTGGGGGCATGCGAGAGGCAACCGATCAATGTATCTCTCTCATGTCGATGCTTCTCTCCTTCTCTGTCTCCCTCTCTCTAAAAATAAATATAAAGTCTTTTTTGAAAAAAAGAATGATTACCAAATATAGAGAACATAATTAATCCTCAGGGAGATAGGAGTGAGGAAAAGTAAACTGGGCTCAGAACAATTCATGCATGTCTAGTTCATGCTGGGGGAAGAAATGAAGAAAAACTTTACACTGACTTTGAAATAAGAACATTAAAATTAATAGAGTTTTAAATACCAAAGGATAAGGCTACAATAAATGTAAGGAAATCCAGAATTATAAAATCTGGAAAGGAGGCTTGTCACCAAGAGCCAGGTGGGGAGATAACATCTTAATACAGTAAAGAATCTGTTTTGGGGAGAAATAAATAAATAAATACAGCCATCAAGCATGTAGTAAGGTATACTAGCAAAGAAAAGTCTGCTTTTGATAAGGTCATCAGAAGAGCCCCAGACACTGATATAGGGCAGTTGTGTGACTACACAATCCTAAAAACATGGTACCAACCAAGAATGCTTGCTCAGAACTAAATCAATGTTAACATAGCTGGTGCAGAAAGTGTGAGCTCATAAATGACTCTTACTGTACTCCTCCCACCCCACTCTTTTGGGGTAGTCTATTTGGGACACAGGAAAAATTTTTGCTTGCAAAAGAAAAGTAGCTAGCTCTTATGGAAACCCACATGCATGCCAGAATTTTGGTTATCTTCACATGACTATAACCTTTCTCTTTAAAAAAAAAAAATCCCATTCTACAAAGATTTTTGTAGTGGTGTTTTTGTAACAGGAACAAGCCTCCCCCTCCCCAGGATAGGTTAGAAATTGTGGCTGTCATTGAGAGAGTTTGGTAAAAAGGAAAGGAACTATTTAATTAAAAATTATACAGACTTAGAATAATGGCAGAATTCTATTGTTAAACCTCACTTCCTTTAGAAATGAAGACACATCCACAAACACACAGTCCTGCCCTCCCTGCTTTGCCCAGTCATGTCAGTCTCAGAGCATGCCAATCAGAAGTACTGCCTTCCAGAAGAAAAAAAAAAACAGAAGTCCACAGCTCACCTCTCCCGGTTCCCGACCTCCCCAGTAATTTGTGCTGGGCTGGGCAGGTCTCCTGTGGTTTCCAGCACCATCAGCTGCGACACAGCCATCTCCAGTCCTTAATCCAAAACCACATGGCACCTCCTCATGGCCCACCAGTGAGGGTCCTTTCACCCCTTTTCTTCCCACATGGTCTTGCATTGTTCCCGTCCCACATGGCAGCTCGCCTTTTTGTTTAATCCCAGCCTGGAACCTCCTTCATAACCCCATTTCTGACTCCTCCCACAATCGGCTACACCTGCCGGCACTCCCTATTCTCTGCCTTTCTTGACTGCCATAGTTAGTCTGGGCAGGCGCGGCCCTCTGGCGTGGAGCGAAACATCTCCAAGCTCTCATGCAGGCTCTGTAAGCAGAGGAGCTGCTTCCCAGCTGCATTATGGGTCAAAGTCATGCCCGTCTCCCTGGCCCAGGCAGACTGTGAAGCTAGCCTGCAGTTACTAACTCACTCTCTAAATAACTGACAAATAACTCTCATCTCTGTGCTTCTGCTCTTCCCAGCCCCTCAGCCAGGCTCGTGGCCGGGCCTTGGGGCCTCTGCGCCCATTAAGCCTACACTACTAAACCCCCTTACAATTTGACTTGTTATGACACCATTATATACTTGATAAAATGATGAACCATTCATCACAATGAAAAAATAATAAGGCCTAGCTATTCCATCTATTTAATCAAGTTGCACTGATTCAAATGTGCTTTTTTTTTTTTTCCTAAGCACCATTTATTTTTTCTTTATAGGGACATGTGTCTGTGTCTAAAAAAATGTTAAATGAAATTTTGTGTTTATCATTCTGCAAAATGGATGTCTCCACTTCTTTGGGTCTATATTTGGAAAGCAGCGACCAGAATTTTTAAAATTGTTAAAATATTTCAAAGTAAGAAGATAAATGGCTCAATATCAACTTTTATATTAACCGCTCTTACTTCTATATTTGTGTATGATATATTCTTACTAAAAAGAGAATAATGGTGAAAATTAAACCACCTGAAGTTGATATTTTAGAACTAGTGTCTGGAGTTAGAATTCTTAAGCCAGGATATTGTAAAATAGCAGAATGAACTGATGTTTTTAATTTATGCATCTTGTAAGGTATAAAAGTAAAACTAAAAAAAATACATTCTAAAGTTCTGAATTGTAATATATGATCTCATTAAATTCTATCTTTAAAAGAGTATTCCATTTCCCAAATGGGATATAAAAACATGGCTTTCATGAAGGAGATTTTTATTTTGGTCTTGCTAATTCCATCTGACCTCATCAGACATCATTATGCTAGAAAGGCGGCACCCAGCTGAATTAGTGTCAGTCCTTAGTGTAAGTATACCCTGTTGTCTGAAGTTTTTCAAAATCAAAATTATTACAGACAACTCTATAACTTATTATATACAACCATTTTATAAAACTCAAATCAAGCCATTTCACAGAAAAGAAACACCAGTTTAGTGCTGGTTCAAATAGTCTCAGTTGATCAAAGAGCTTTTTCCTATGAGGTTGTTACCATACCAATATTTAAAATTCTTAAAAATCCTGTTTACATAGTCTCAGATACAGATAAAAAAGTTGACTTTTGTAACACTTCAGCGCTCACTTGATAATGTATGGGAGTAAGGAAAATACATCCAGAAACTTGAGGAGTGAAAGAAAAAGTCTTTGGTAACATCAAATTTTCATTAAGAACAGCAGAGTATAAATAGAACACTGCTAGAGAGTTTTAATAATAAAACATTTTATAATGAAGAGCCTACTTTAACTTGGCTGACAATGTAAAAGTCATTCTAGGCTTCTCTTCTTATCCCTCGTGTACAATGCTCTTGTTACATGTCACTTCTGTGAAACCTCTTCCTGTTCCTGATTCACTGTCTCAGTTGAGCTCCAGCAATGGCCCGGGAGCCCTTGCTTTCAGTCTCATCGCACATTCTATAGCATGCTCACTTCATTTTTACCTTCAGGCCACAGTCTCTAACTTCAGGGAATTTTTCCAAAGTAGGTCTCAACAATCTGTAATTACTTCTGTCAACCAATAGTCCTTAGCGTCAAATCAACTCCAACCAGAATTTCTGATTTGGGGTGCAGTAAAGGAGGAAAATGTATTTAGCGAAAACAGCTCAACTGTGATACAGCATGGCTGTGAGGCTGCCCTAGATCCAGGCCTTTCTCCAGCTACGCGGCATAGCTCTGCTCTGCGCCTTGCTGGTCTGCACTGCGCTTGTCTTCCCTGCTGCGCCTTCTTCTGCTCCCTCCTCTGCCATTAGCTTTCGCCTGCACTTATCTGCTCCTGTGGTCGGTGCCTCTTCCAGGGACGAGTCTTCAGTCTCAGGTGGAAACGGAAAGCGTTCTCTCCAACACAGGGGGGAGCTGTCCTATAAGGACAGAAATCCCCACAACAGGTTTCCCAATTGGTGAGTCCTCATGCAAATAAGGACTACAAATACTCACAGTTTGATTGGTCCAAAAGGCTTACTGGTCAGAACAGAGTCACTGGTTGGTCAGAACTGCACAGCTCTGACTGGATGGGGAAAACTCCAGTCCTGTTGGTTTAAATAGGATTCCAGGGACTCCTTCATAAGGGCCGGCTGGCTGGCAGAAACACAGTGCAGGCAAGCAGTTCAGCACAGACACAGCAGGTTCAGAGCAGGATTCTCCCTGAAGTGCAGTTTGCATGAGAGATCCCTGTCTAGAAATGGCTGCTAGGTTCTGTTTTTAAAAATTTTAGCCCAGTTAGCCACCTGGATCCCTTCTTTCTCAGAGTTCACACCTCCAACAATTTTCAAATACCCTCAATAACCTATAAATATCTGAACACATAGATGTTTGGAAGAAAAACCTGAGGTGACAAAATAATGCTGAAGTTAAAGGATAAGGTATAAAGTCAATGCATCAGGATCTCGGAAGAAATTGGTAGAATTTAGGTAAAGGTATAATCTTCTAATAAGGACTGAAAATATTCATATGGAGATATATTTGACTATATTTTTGCATACATTATTGAGTACCTTACTTTAGCAAACAGAATATAGGGATTAATAAGGGTCTTTCCTTTCCTTAATTGTTTCACATTTAGCAGGGAAACAAAATTAATTCACTTTGCATAGGTGCTATATACTCAAGAGACTATGAGATCAGAAGAAATGCAAAGGAATGACAGCTTAACTCAACCTGTGAAAGTCAAAAACGCAATTGTCCTCAGCAAGCATGAGATTATGAAGTGATATTTTGGCTTGAACTTCAAGGATAAATGTCTGGGTGGTACGGAAAAATACCACATTCAGCTATTGCATAAAAGCACATTACATCTATTTATTCAGTATTACAAGATTGTTGACACTGAAAAAAAATCATAGAAAATGAAACTCACAGACACAGACAACAGTGTGGGGGTTACCAGGGCGAAGGGGAGTGAGGGAGTAGTGAAGGGCAAAGGGAGCCAAACATATGGTGAAGGATGAAGATCTGACTTCGGGTGCTGGGCACACAATGCAATATACAGAACACGTATCACAGGAACGTACACTTAAAACCTATACATCTTATTAACTAATGTCACCCCAATAAATTTAAATAAAAAAGTAATCATGGTTTCCGATTTATTTCAATTTTCTTTTAAAAATGTGTTTATAAGTAATAAATATAAAATACATATTTTATATTTATGATACATAAATATAAATATGATACATAAATATATGATACACAATTGCATAAGTATATATTATATAAAGTTTATAAAATATATAGTTTCTGGATGATTATAAGGTATTTCATATTTTCACTTTTCTAACCTACCCATTTATAAACTAACTTCTCACTTCTCTATTAAGGTAGTAATAGTGCTCTATCAATAAATGGGGATAGCAAAAAGCTACTGAGCATAATCTCTTGGTATGCATGATAATAAAAAAAAGAGCATAATTTTTTGCATCTTTGGTGGCAGAGATACCTATGATTGAAGCTAACTTGATGCTTACTTAATACTTGAAAAATTTGCTTCAAGTTTTTATAATTTAAATTTTGTGCTTTTAATAATTTTTGAAATAGAAGACTGATTTTTACCACAAGGGTGCTTTTCATTTAAATGAGCCTGCGCAAACAACATATAACACCAAGGTCTATACCTTCAAAGCCAGTGTCAGGAAATTGGGTCCTCCTCACATCACTTCATCCTTTTTTTTCTGCCTTCCTTTTCCACACTTAAAGACCCTTGTGACTACTTGAGGTTTACCCAATAATGGAATAATTTTCTCCTTTCCAAGTCAGCTGATTAGCCACTTTTATTCCATCTACCCCCTTTATTTTCTAAATTTCCCAGAGAACCTAACATATTCACAGTTTCTGGGGACTAGAACAGAGACATCTTTGAAATGCTGCTATTCTGCCAACCACATTTGCTGCCCCAGGGAACCACTGGAAGATTAGCAGCACATTATAATTATACCCTGATCTTACAAATTTAGATTTTCTTTGAATTAACTTATAAGCAAGTGTTTCCTGTGGTAGCAAAAAGATAAGTATAATGATCCAATTTCAGAACAGCTTAAGGAAAAGGGAATGAGAATATTATTTTTTCATACAGCTGCTGATGAGCAAGCTGATTAGATTGTGTTATAAAACAAATCAGGGCATTGGGGAAGTCACTGACCTACCTGGTGGCTTCAGGCAAGTCATTTAACATTTCAGAGCCAGTTTTCGCATCTGTGGACGAAAGTCAGAATAAGCCCTGCCTTACTGAATCACAGTTCCTCCCCATGTATTTATTGGGAGGAATCTCAGTATGAAATGATAAATGCAAATATACAGTTCTATAGTTAATATTGGCACCCTGTATCCTTGGGGATGAAGATGTGGGAAGATGGGTCTTTAACTCTCCTGAAAATGTCATCACAGGATTGTTTTTGTTTCAAATTGACTCTGACTTAGTGTTAGCAAAATCTTTATTGTGTTTAGTCCCATGCATTCAGCAGATTGAGGTAATGTTATGGGCTGAATTGTGTCTCCCTCCCCAAATTTCATATACTAAACTCTTAAGTGCCAGTACCTCAGGAAGTGACCATGTTTGGAGATTGGATCTTTGAAGAGGAAATTAAGTTAAAACGAAGTCATTAGGGTGTGCCCTAATTCAATATGACTGGTGTTCTTATGGGAAGAGGAAATTTGCACACAAACACATATAGAGGAAAAATGATGTGAAGACATAGGGAGAAGACAGCCATCTACAAGCCAAGGAGAGGGGTGAGGAAGAGACCCTTCAGTCGCGGCCGTCAGAAGGAACCAGCCCTGCTCACACCTTAGCCTCAGACTTCTGGCCTCAGAAGCTATGAGAAAATACACCTCTGTTGTTTAAGCTACCCAGCCTGCTATACATTGGCATGGCAGTGCTAACTAACACGGGCATCCAAAAGGAGATCATGGTAGATTTGCGCCAACCCAGGACAGTTAGTATTGCAAATGATGAAAATTTCCTTCACGCACTACACAATGTAGTGTGCTCAGATAGTGGTTTATCTCTTGGAAAGTCCTGTAGTAGGTATCACGGGGATACAGAGTATATTTGTTTCCAGAAAGGTGACCCTGCCCTGAGTGGATTTGCCTAGGGCTGGCCAGAAGTGTGTGGGTTCTTGACTTCATGTAAGAAAGATTTCACAACATGAGTCCAGGTGATTTTGAGAGGATGTTTATTAAAGCTGGGGACATGGAAACCAGGATGGACCCAGGATGTTGGAAGCACTCAGGTTGCCTAAGCAGGGCTGCTTTGGCTCTCTGCAGATGTTATAGGAAAGAAAGGAGGCTAGGCAGGGCTACGTAAGCTCACTGAGAAGCCAGAGAAAAGGGGGCATGCTCCTGGGAGGGAGAGCACGCCCTGGGACCTTTGTTTTGAGGGTTTTTAAAGGCTGAGGGTTTAGGGGAGGTCTTAGGCAAAGATCTCAATAGAATATTCATCAGCTTTATGCTGATACACCAAAATGAGATTTATTCCCTTAGCTTCATCTGTCATTGAATGTGGTTGGCAAATGGCGCTAACTGATTTTCTCCTATCTCCCTGAGCAGGGCGATTTAAGCTATTTATGTGTGGTTAGAGAGGAGGAGTACAAACCATTTACTCTTAAGTGTCCTTGGTTTAGGAAAGGTAGGATTTACTAGGTGGCCACAAACTGCTCGTTTAACTGCCTGTCTCAGGCCCCCTGATCCGTTTGCCCTGGCTTACTTGCCCGTCCCATATTCATAGCTGGCTTCTGCTTTACAGATGGTTATAATATGGTATTTAGACTCAATACATTTTTCTCTCTTGCCTTTATCTCAAAATAAAATATGAGAGCTTCCTGTCACTTATCATGTCACATAGGCGCTGTGCACTGTAAGGTTACACCCATCGACACCAGTGGCATGCAGAGCAGTGAGGATAGGGTGGTTAGTATTATTTTCTGCCATTTATTTGCCTCTGAAAATGACAATTAAAATTAGACATTAGAGGGTCTATTAATTGCTCCACATAAACAATGATTTTACAGCTTCTTGAAAGCATTATTTGGGAAGGATAATTTTTTAACAAGTTATACATTATTCAACTGGAGGGATTGTTTCTATATTGGCATATGTTAAGTATATCTTAATATATTAAGATATGACATATCTTAAATAAAATAGACTATACATATATGTAATATATTGTATATTAAATAGATATATTTCTTACTTGGGAAGTATTTTTTTAATTTTAATCTAGAGACAAGAGTTTTTTTCCCCCCCTTTTTAAGTGTTTGGGGGTGGGGGAGTTGGTAGGTACCTGGACCCTAAGCCAAAATATAGTAATTTCCAGGGAAAGTAAGTTTCATAAGGTTCAGATGAGGGAAGAAACAATTCCCCAATTTCAGTGGAGATAAACAAGGAGGTTTTAAAAGGAATGTGGAATTGCAGCTACATAATGCAACCTGATTAAACTAATATAATAAAAAGTAACTGGAACATGTAACCTGAACAGAAGGTTTTAGTGGAAAAAAAGAGATAGAGCAAGAGAGAGAAGAGAACACAATGAGGTAGGATGGAAAGAAGTTAGTGAAAAATCCTACAAGTGGAGTGAGGACATAGGAGCTCACATCTTTCCACCGGAGCCCCCACCTCCATGCGTGATCAAAGGGAAACATTTGTGGCAGAAACCCCCCATGATGATTGGTGGTCCAGGAGGTCACAACAACAAGGCCTCCTCCCAACCAGAAGGTGGAGTCAGACTTTAGTGCTGCAAAGCTTAGAGGCAACTCCTCCCTCTTTTGGAAACACATGAAATCCCAAGAACTAACTGACCACTTGGGCAGCTCACAAGGGAGTTGGCCTGTGCCCCTTCGGACATGCCTCAGCTTCTTCCACAGTGGCACACACCAGGGCCTCTTTCTTTTTCTCTACCTGAGTAAAACGTGTTTTGTTCTCACTTTGACTCACTCTTGAATTTTTTTCTGGGTAAGTCAGGAACCTGCAGCTCCCCTGATCAGTCAAAAGTTTGGACTGCGCTGGGGCAAAGCCACCCCCCTCCATGGAAATTGTCAGTAACAACAAGACCCAGTTAATCAAAATAGTGCATGTTAGAATAAAATTTAGAACCATTTGTTCACTGTTCTGTTTCTCTTTTTGTACCTATAAAGTGACTTACAAGGTATCCAAACAACAACTCATGAATACTTATAGCAACATTATTTATAATACCCAAAATATGAAAACAATCTCAGTGTCCATCCAATGATGAATGAACAAACACAATGCAGTATGCACATAAAATAGAGAATTATTCAGCAACAAAAATAAATGTAGGAGGTAATATCAGCATCATGACAGCATATGCTGTTCCTCCTTTTGTCCCCCTTTTTAATAACTAATTAAGCATCCACCTACAGACTTTTGGGGAATTGTGGAATCCAGTATGCTATGCCAAGGGACCCGGGGATAGCCTTGCTCAGCTGTGCATCTGGTAATAGGCAGACAGACCTCCCTGTGGATTGTGGAACCAGCAGAGCCACTGAACCTTCCTCAATGCCCTCACCCTGAGGAGAAACATGATCTGGAGACTGCTGACCTGGTCAGATATCCATGAAAAAGAAATAATTTGAAGAAGTGCAGCCTTCCTGAGGAGGGATTCCAGCATGCCATTGGTGCAAATACAATATATGTACATGAATGAGTCTGGATGCAGTGCAGATGGTAAGAGGGGCTAGGCCAGCACCACCCACCCCAAGGCAACAGTGCATAGAGTTGAACTCTCCAGCAGCAGGGACCTCCTCACTGGAAAAGGAGAATGAAGAGCAAGTGCTGGGCTACTGTTGTGTGGGAACATGGCTGCAGAAACCTCTTTCTCTTCAGTAGCACCTAGAGTCCCTGAGACAGGACCTCCATGACTGGGGGGAAGAAGGAGATAGGGAAAAAAGCAGATAAGACATCAAAAGATATTAAAAGGATGCGTGTCCTGCAGACTGCACTTAGGACTCCATCAAGAAGTCTGCCAACCCTGGGGGTACCTTACCCAAGGATACAGGCACTGGGTCCAGGCACCCCCAGCTCTGAGTGCTAAACTCTTACCTTCCCCCAACTTGCACCCTGCTCCTGTTCCAGGGTGTGCTTCCTGGTACAGAGGTAAAAGGTATCAGAAAACAGCCCAGGATCTGTGGACAGAGAGTACAATGGTAGCTATGAGTATCTGGGGAGAGGAGGGATTGAGGATTTGTTTCTTACAGGTACAAACTTGCAACTGGTAAATATATGAGTCACAGAAGCCTAATGCATAGCATAGTTATTATAGACAATAATACAGTATTACAAAACTCAAAATTCCTAAGAGAGCGAATCTTACTTGTTCTCATCACAAAAAAGAAGTGGTAATTACGTGATAAAATACAGGTGTTAGTTAATGCTACAGTGGTAATCATATTGCAATATATTAATGTATCAAATCAATACTTTTTAAACCCTAAATGTATACAATGTTATATGTCAATTATAACTTAATATAATATAAATAAATAATAAATTAAAAAAATTATGTGACTTCTCTGAACAAAACCCCATAGTAGCTTACCATTTAATTCCAAATAAAAACCACATTTGTTACAAAGTATCTAGCCCTAAATACATTAAGATATCTTCTGATATCTTAATGTTCAAATAGTCAACTACAGACATACTGGTCTTTCTCCACCTTAGCAGTAAAAGTATAAAGAAAGTGTGGTAATCAAATATATTACAGGTACAAGTAACATAAAGAATATAAATCCTAAATATCAGGAAAAGGACACTACCAAAGCTTCCCACGGTCTTCTGGTGCTTACGTGACCATTCAGAAACTTGAGGAACACTGAATGAAGAGCTGCTTCTCCCATGGGACATTTGTTCAACCCCAAAGAAATTATTTGCAATAATATATAATTAAAACACTAATTTCCAAAATAAAATCCAAATAAAAGAAATACAAGGGTGAAAAAGAAAGAGGAATGCAGTACAATACATGCTATAACATGAATGAACCTTAAAAACATTATGGTAAGTGAAAGAATCTAATTACAAAAGACTGCATATTGTAACAATAGGTCAGTCTATGGAAATAGAATGTAGGTTAGTGGCTGCCTGTGGCTATGCGGAAGTGGGCCTTTGGGGTCAAGATTTCTTTTGAGGCATAAAAAACATGTTCTAAAATCAATTGTGGTGAAGGATGCACAATGTTGTGAATATATTAAAATCCATTGAATTGTACACTTTAAATGGATGCATTTTATCTTGTAAGCAACAAACTGTTCTAGGTGATGGGTGATGGAGAAATATTAACTTGACCTTGTTACAACACTATGGTATATATATTGTTACAACCCCTTTATATAAAAAGAGTAGGCTGGTGCCCAAAGGTTTGCTCACTGGCCATACACTAGGAAGTGATGAAACCTGCGTTTAAATCTAGGAGGCCAGCATATAGAATCCATGTTTTCATTTTTACAATATGCTGTTTCTATCAGGTGGTAATTTTATTTACTTATTAATAAAATAGCAAAAACCATCTCACTATTCAATATCATGTGAAAATATTCATTGAATGAGTCTTTCTTTCTTTCTTTCTTTCTTTCTTTCTTTCTTTCTTTCTTTCTTCCTTTTTTTTTTTTTTTTGTTTAAAAGGGACAGCAGTATTATATGCACTATGCTTTGGTCTGGCTACATTGCAAAACCAAAGGAGCTGTAACCTGGAGGATAAAACATTGCTTCCCTATCACTGCATGTTACTCTTTTAAAGAGAGTTTACTGTGTGCATCGATGACCCAAAACCACCAGCAATAAGCAATCACGCCTGCAATTGTCATCTCCTGGGCTGCAGGCTTTAAGCAGTGGTTTCTTTCTGTTAACACATATTGCTTAGCTGCTGGCATGACAAGTTGTTTTTCACTGAAGCTCCAGTAAAACACTATTGATTCTGTCTGAATGGCTGAAAAAGAGTCATTATCTTGTTATCATCTCCCTTGCATTGGCCTTGGCACTGTAATTTTCCAACCTCAGCATAACATGACTGATAATACTAACCCTATACATTAAAGAGTGAAAACATTAATATTGCTTTTTTTAACCCAAATGAATAAAATAAAATAGTCAACTTTTCTCTTGGGTGCACTTCTTAATGAGGAGTTATTCAACTGTTTGATAAAGTTAATCTCAGCCAAAGAAATTTCAGTTTCTAGCCAAAGGGGGAAAAACTCTACTTAAATACAAATGGAAAATTTCAAAAAATTAGTGACAGTCACTGTAAATATTTTACTTTTACTTATCTTTTCTTTTCCACATTGCTTTTTTTGAACATGATGAGACAAGTCCTCTAACATCTCATAGCTATCTATTGATCTCAAGGAAAGAAAAAAATGTGAGCTGTCATAGCTGAATATATTCTGCACTGCACATCTATAGAATGACTACCTACCCCCTTCTCAAATTGGAAATGTCCCATTCCAGTAACAATATAAGATAATATGAGTTTGTATTTATTGATAATGAGAATAAAATGTTATATAGCTACTTTGGGATACAGTCTGGCAGTTTCTTACAAAGCGAAACATGACAACCCATGTTCATGTGAAATTTTACATACAAATATTTGTGGTATCTGTATTTATAATCACCAGTACCTGGAAGAAAACAATATATCCCCTTAGAGCTGAATGGATAAACACACTGGTACATTTATACAGTGCACTATTATTTGCTGATTTAAAAAGAGATCTATCAAGCCATAAAAAGACATGGAAGAACTTTAAATACATAGGGAAAGTTGGGGGTGGGAGAAGCAGCCTGAAAAATCTATGTACTGTGTGATGCCAATTATTGAATATTGTGGAAAATGCAAAACCCTAGAGACAAGAAAGGGAGCGATGGTTTCTCCCTTTGTACAAGAGTGCATGATTTCATGTCCAGATGATGCACCTTCCCTGATAGGTCCAGGTTTACACCCTGTTCCGTGAATTGTGGAAGGAGACAGTGAAGGAAACAGTGACAGCTCATAGTGAAAAGCAGGAAGAAGGAGAAATGCCAGGAGCAGGTCTGCATCCTCTAGTGGAAAAGAAACTATGTCCTTACAATGTATTTATATCTCAACTTTATTGAAACTGGTCAGACCGCATTCTTCTCAAAACGGAAGGCAGTCTCAGTGAGGACTGTGGGTCAAAGAGACAGCAAAGAGTGTGGATAAGGCATGTGCCCTCAAGCAATAGACTAGGATCAAAGTGGCAGACGTACTGACCCTCCCACTGCAGCAGCTCTGGTAAGACAATGGATGAGGAGTAACTGATGAGAACATTGACATAGAGCCCAGGAGGTTTGTCCAAGGTCTAGAATGGCAACTTTGTTCTTTAAATAATTGTTTTATTTCTCCTCTGTCAATAACACATTGCCTCATAAAATATAGACATATAAAAAATGTCTAGAGACTTACCGGGTTGAGGGAGACATAAATAGGTAAAGCACAGGAAATTTATTACCACAGTAAAATTACTCGATGTGTTATTATAATGATAATATAGGACACTATACATTTGTCAAAACTTTTCCCAAAGAGTGAACTGAATATATGCAATTAAAAAAAAAATCCCTTAGGAGTTAGAGAGAACCCAGGAAAACATGCAGAGTGTGATAGAATAATCTAAGTGTATTACAAATATATAAAACAACTCACTGAAGGGGATGGAAGGAAACAATGCTAGCCTAAGAATTTTTAGAAAGAAGTAAGTAAAGTCTATAAAACTGAAGGCAAAGAGAAATGAACATGGATATTATACTGTAGTTGATACATTTCTCATCAGGGTATGGTTTAACAATTCTGATAATACTGGAATGAAATAATAAAGTAAGTAGATGGCAGATGGTGAAAGCCAAGAATCTTATTGGTGGAGTGGAATTTACAGGTAAAGCAGAGGAGGAAGCAAGAATGGTACATGTGGTAATGAATTAGGTATGAAGACATTAATGTAAACTAGTGTTTAGCTTAAAATAGGTATGGATTGTTACCTAATGAAATATTTCTAGACATGTTTATATACGTAGGCTGATATAAACACACATTTTGTTTGCTGTTTCAGCTGAGCGATACTAAAAACAAACACTCTGGTAGCAACAAGCGCCTCTAACCTCCACATCTTAACTACAGCAGGAAATTTGCAAGATGAGCCTAAAGTATCTTGACGAACCAGGAACACACACCCACACTGCATTGATGGGTTATGTTAAAGTAGCACAGGAGCCAACAAAAATAGCTCTCAATAGTCAAATCCAGAACAATTTGAGCAAAAAAAATAAACAGATGATAATTGGGGACATTACCCAAAGTATAAAATAAATATCCATGTGTCCATAGTAATACAAATAAATCATTAAATAAATTAATAATATAGAGAGGTGACAGGTGTCCCATGCAGTACAGTTTCAAATAACACTCTTTAGCTTGTCAGCTCCATATTTTGACCTCCTTTCAAAGTGCATAGTATGGAAAGTATGGAAAAAGGGGGGAAAGGTAGTTTTGCAGTGAAATAACCTGATAAATACTAATATGACCGATATCAACAGTCATAAATCATGTTGATTGTATGTTCAGTTGACAGAATGTGGTAAAAATGGTACTTCTGTGGTCTTCTGCTCAATAATCCATAAATAACTCCAATCTTATCATGAACAATAATCACAAAATAATTAATAGTGGGTTCATTGAACAAAGTACTTTAATAGTACTCCTCAAAACTGTCAAGGTTATGAAAACCAAAGAAAGTCAGAAAAATTACCACTGACAAGAGTAGCCAAAAGAGACATGAAAAATAAATGTAATATGGAATATTACATGGGGATCTTGAAATAGAAAAAGGACGATAGGTAAAAAGAAAGTCTACTAGACAATGGACTTCAGTTAATAATAATGTAAAAAGCTAAGTTAGACTTCATTAAAAAGTTAAAAGCCTGTCTTTCAAAATCAGTATTAATAAAATGTCAAAAACACAAAATAGAAATATATATGACAAAGTATTTGTACCTAGATCATATTTTAAAATTACATTTCAAATTTGATAATTAAAAAAACAGTGCAACAGTAAGTGAACTTTATTTTTTAACAAATTGTTGGGGCCTGTCCAGGGCAGACAGCCCGGGCCTCCGTGTGCCCCTGGAGGTCAGTCCAGGCAAGCAACCCAGCAGTATCTGGAAGGTCGGTCCGGGCAGGCAGCCTGGAACTATACATCATCCTCACATGCCTCTGAAAACAGGCAGCCCATGTTTTACGCATGTGCTGTTGTTTCCAATGACCGAAGTCCTGGCATGATCCTACTATTGTCTAAACTTGTATAAAAAGCCCTGCAACCAGCAACAAAGAGCTTGCTGCTGCTGCTGCTGCTTGTATACAGTGTGAAGTGCAGCACCTATGTCTGCTCCTCGTTCTTTCTTCTCTTCGGGTCTCTCACCACCGAAACCTACTCTGGCTGAACAGCTGGGCTCTGACACAAATATCTTCAAAAAGATACATGTAAATTGCAAATAAGCACTGGAAAAGGATTCTCAGCTTAATTAGTAATCATGAAAATGCAAATAAATAGAATGCAGAGTGTACTATTTGGGTACTAGATGATAGCATGGACAGAAAACTAAAAGTGATGAATTGAAAATAATTTAATCATTTGTCACCAACTGGTTTCTCTGTCACAAAGACATTACAGTACTTATTAAAGTTTCATACTCTTCATCTAAAAATTATGGAATATCTCTAAACTCATTTAAAATCTTAATATTTAATAAGTAGTTTATTTTAAACAAGGTATCAATTAAAAAGTTGTATATTTTTCTTTCATTCTTTTCTACTGACAGCTGCATTAATTCAGCTTCCTTGGATAGTCTCTATCCAAGTAAAGTGATAAAAAGTTATCAAAACACAATAATTTTAGCACTTTCGTTAGCAATTTGCAGTATGATCAAAGTGCTATTACATTTAATTTCTTTATCAATAATTGGCAGGAATAGCATTCTTTATTTTCTAAATTGGAATGCTATAATGCCTCTGTAATTAATCTAAACACTGGAAAATGTATATCCTGTGTGTTACTGTAACTTAAAATTTTTGCTTAAAATATTTCCCAGGAAATTAAATTTATGCCTAAACTAGGCCCTGGGGAAATGATTGCTCTAACTATAAATTTTATAGCTAAGATATAAAACTTAAGAATTACTATTTTGTAATAAACTTTTAAGCTTCATTTCTCTCTACATGTTTTTAGGTAATCACAAGCTCTGGTCAAAAGCTGAAAGTTTTGGTATTAAAAAGACCTTCTTAAGATTATGTTAGTGACCAATGTATATCAACAAGATAAAATGCTTTTAATCTCTACAACCAAGTTGTTCGGCCCAGGACAGAGCTGCGGATACTTAAGCTGCTCCTGCACAGCCAGCGGAAATGAGAAACTCGTCCTGTTCAAGTTGTTTTATGACACCAACAATATCTATGACGAGCACAAATATAAATGTACACAAAAACAGCCCTTCAAAAGCCTGTTCATAAACATGGACAATAACAGAGTGGAAAACCATTCTACTTTTTTCATGGTACCACAAATGGATTTTAACACCTTAAATCTGCATCATTTGCTTGTCATTCATTACGAAGAGCTGTGTGAATTTCCTAAGGAAGCACAGCTTTGTCCTGTCAAACTGATGTATTTCATAACAAGGGTCGCGACAGAGACTAAAACATACAAATCAGCTAAGCCAGGAAGCGCTGGGAATGCTAAATACAGAGATGTGTATGTTGGGTAAGTAGATTAATAATGGTAAGAACTAATACCCATCAACTGCCTACAAGGCAGATCCAATTGTGGAAATGTTTAATATTTCATTTAAGTCTCACAATCACATGAGGTAGATACTCCTGATATCCCATTATACAGATGTGGTGGAAAGACTTCTAAGGTGGCCCTCAATGGTGTCCACCCACAGGATTCACACCCTTGTGTTATCCCCTCTCCCTGAGTGTTTTGACTGGATCTCAAAACTTATTTCTAATAAATAGTAGATGAAAAAGTGATAACATGTTCATACTATGATTATACTCCCAAAGACTATGGTTCCTATCTTGCTCATATGCACCCTCTACGGACCCCTTGGATTATACACTTCGATGACATAAGCTGCCATGTGGAAGAGGTCCAGGTTGAAAGGAATTGAGAAAGCCACTGGCTCACAGCCAGCAAGGTCCACAGTCCAACAGACTGCAAGGAACTGAATCCTGTCAACAACTGTGAGAACAGACTGGAAAGGTCTTTTCAGCCAACACTTTGATGGTGACCTTGTGAGGGGTAGTAAAGCAGAAGACATAAATTATGCTTAATTTCCTGACCTACAGAAAATGTGAACTGACAAATGTGTGCTGTTTAAGGTTCACATTTTGGGGGTAATTAGTTATGCGGCAATATTTTCTTGATACAACAGATGAAGACTCTTTGAGAAGCTACATTTCAGAATCGGCACGTGGTTGTGATGTGCTTTTTGTCCCTCTCTCACCAGCAACCTGGACCTGGACCCACATCTGGGCTCCTCCGGTCTGACTTGACCAATGCCAAAGAAGGATCACAGAAAATTCAGTAAGAAGGGATGTGAGCGTGGGAAAAAATAATGGGATGATAAATGAATGGTAAGTATAGAAACTGGTAATACAAATGTAAATCTATGTATTTTTAATTTTATTTATTTATTTTTGAATTATATTGTTATTGATTATGCTATTACAGTTATCCCAAATTTTCCTCCTTTACCGCCTTCCACCCAGCACCCCCCACTCCCCCAGGCAATCCCCACACCATTGTTCATGTCCGTGGGTCATGTGTTTAAGTTCCTTGCCTACTCCATTTTGTTTATGGTACTTTACGTCCCCATGGCTGTTCCGTAACTACCAGTTTGTACTTCTTAATCCCCTCACCTCTTCACCCATGCTCCCCCACCCCCCTTGCATGTGGCAACCATCAAAAAGCCCTCCATATCCATGATTCTCTCTCTGGTCTTCTTGTTTGCTTAGTCTGTTTGTTAGATTCAATTGTTGATAGATATGTATTTATTGTCATTTTATTGTTCATAGTTTTGATCTTCTTTTTCTTAAATAAGCCCCTTTAACACTTCATATAATAATGGTTTGCTGATGATGAACTCCTCTAGTAACAAATCTTAACATTCCGCTCTATCAGGCTCATGACTTTTTAATAAAATAAAAAAAATTAAATATGAGTCTATGTAAATGCTGATTTGAAAAATTAAATTTGAATGGCAGCAAAAAATATAAAACTGAAATACAAACCTAACCAGTAAAAGTAAAGCTCCTGTTTAATTTGGGGGCATTTTTCAGTCAAATATTTTTGTGGCAATTTTGAATTACCAAAACAATAAATACATATCTAGATAAATAAGTAAATAAATAAAATAGAATATTTAACTTCCAAAATCAGAAAGTAAAAAGGAGAGCTAGAAAAAAACTAAGTAAATCCAGCAGTTAAAAAAGACAAAGAAAATGAAAGCAAAAACAAAGGAAAACTTGCTAAATCTCACACATGCAAACAGTATTTGAATTAATACCTATAGCTAATCATAATAAAATTAATTGAATTCACTTTTTACAGTACAGAAAAATTAATTTAATCAGAGTTTGTAAACATGATTTTATGTTAAGACACATCTAAAATATTATGAGAGATGTTTTCAATTAAAATATCTAAATATATACCACACAAATATTAACTAAAATAAACATAGAGAAATAGAAATAGAACTCGGGTGTTGGCTTTTAACATCATTCTCTAACAAACAGAATCAGGGGCCCTTGGAGAAATAATTAACCCTGGGAACAGGGCAAGAAATACACAAGATGAGCCTAGAAGGACTTACATGTGGGGAGGAAGGTCAAGAGGGCACACGGCCGACTGGAAGGGCTCCCAGTGACCTGAGCAGGAACAGCCCGAGCCATGGCAACCATCAAGCAGCGCTGGGCTTTTCCTCAAAGCATAAATGTGCATTAGTCTATATTGGTCTAAATAAATGAGGAAGGAAGAAAGGACAAAGGAAGGAAGGAAGGAAGGAAGGAAGGAAGGAAGGAAGGAAGGAAGGAAGGAAGGGAGGGAGGGAGGAAGGAAGGAAGGAAGGAAGGAAGGAAGGAAGGAAGGAAGGAAGGAAGGAAGGAAAGAATGATGGAGGAGATTTCTCATACAGAGAAGTTTCAAATAGTTTAAGTAGACATTTTACCCTCAGTGAACATAATTCTTCACGTTTTAAGTGTGGGCTGTACGTGATGACTCCCACCCCCATTACAGCATTGAAAGGAGGAGGTCACCTCACGGTGGAGAAGCCCAATAAACACCACCTCAGCCATGTGATAAAGGATGATATGAACAGTAATAAGTCATGCTGGTATCATGTACTCTTAATATGTGTGACAAGAATGGCACTTTGCCTCTGTGCTCTTCTTTCTGATAGCCTGTAAACACAGTCTAATCACAAGAAAAACGGAAGATAAATCCCAAGAGAGCAACATTCTAAAATATAATTGACCAATACTCCTCAAAACTCTCAAGGTTTCGAAATAAGGAAAACCTGAGTAACTGATGCAACCAAGAGGAGACTAGGAAGACATGGCAAGTAAATGGAATGTTTATCCTGGATCAGAAAAAGGACATTAAAACATGGGGAAATCTGAAAAAAGTATTGACTTTGGTTAATAAAATATTAGCATGTAATTAGTGTTATGATATTAATAGCAGATAAACTAGAATTTAAGGCACATATCATTATTAAGAAAAGTGGTCATTCTATAATTAGAAAAATATAATTTTACCAGGAATACAAGTTACTCTTTAATATCTACAATCTATGCATATAGCTTCTAGAAAGGGTTATTGACATGTAATTTTCTTATTTAGTCATTAATAATCACCACTACAACACATAAGATCTGAATTTAGTTTATCAGTATAAAAATTTAATTATTAAAATAATCAATACTAAAGCAAAATATATTCTTGACAGCATGACATGTACTTGAACTATGGGAGGGGGGTGTGGTGGTCAGAGTGGGAAGGGACACTGCTCTAAAAAGAGTAAACACTTCTTTTTTTAATGCTCAGAAATAATCAGTCTTGTTAAGGAAGAAGGGTTCCTACAAAAAAGAAAAAGAAAAGCAGGATAACAAAAAAGGTGCATGAGTCGAGTCATGTGAGTGGCCCAAAGAATGAGGAAATGGCCCAATTTGCAGAACAAGATTATGTTACTTTAGTTTTATCAGGCATTATTATAACATATACTCATATTAAGTAGTTATTAAGACAGTAGATGACCCAGATATGATGGAGATAATCCTGCCCTGGAAAATTAGTTACTATCCGTTATTGACAACAGGAAACAAAACATGGCCATCCAGGTCATGACGAGAACTGAAGAAGAATACTAGCTGATGAGGTCTAAGGAAATTATTGCTTCTTCCCATGCTCCTTTTACCTCTACCAGTGCAAGTATATCTGAATTACATGGATACTAACCTATAGGTATACCCACCCAATCTGATGAATCTAATATGACAGTCCAGAAATTATCATAAACTTCATCATACATTGCTGTAACAAGGAGATTTTATTTCTTTTGTTATAATTACTCAAATATTTTTTGTTACATTGTCTTGTTATCAATGTATTGTAACAAATATACGAACTTCTTATATATTTATAATTGTTTGGCATCTGAGAGACTGTTCACTATTGTTGTTAAAGAGAAAATTGGCCCACAGTGGTATCACTTGTGATAAAAACCATGATACCGAGCTTAGATTTGATAACTGACCTAATTGCTGTTTCACCTTCTCTAAGGAACATAATCTTAGCCCTTTGGAATTTTCTGGTCAATACCAATGATGTAATTTGTCACATAGTCTTTTTCCATCCCCCATAGAAAGAAGAGGTAATCTACATGATCAAAATCCTTGCCATTCCCTTCCCTGAAAAGAATAATCTTTTCTTGCATTTTTTAACAGGCCCCTTTTACACTGCCTATAAAAACCTTGCATTTTGTACAGCCCCTTGGAGCTCCCTTCTACTTGTTGGTTGGGATGCTCCTTGATTCAATAATTACTTAGTAAAGCCAATTAGATCTTCAGATTTACTTTGCTAAATATTGTTTTTAATACTACAAAGCAGCAGCTGATGTCCCAAGTACGTTTACCTCAATATCCTAAAGCATTTTTGTGGAGAGCAGGGCCAATAAAATGGCATTGGTCTGATTAAGGTAGTATAAACTATATAAAACAAAGTGGAGTCACTGATGCCAACTAAAATGGCTGTCAGTCAGCCATGGCATTTTGATTCAAGAGGAAAATTACCTAAGTCAGAGTAAACACATCTGGCAAGGGGACATATCTGCGCATGTGGTCAGTGCAGACACTTCTGACAAGGATACACACTTAAGATAACTGCAGACGTGGTCAGAGTAGCTGTGCCTACAGAGCGGGAACACCCATTGATAGGCTCCGGGGGAAATTCCACACTTGGCAACAGGGGTGCCAAGACATTTATTCAAAAAACCAGAAGGGTGGAGCACACCACTTCCAAAACATAACTGAGGTAGAATCCAGACCACTGCTAAGACAACCGAGCTCCATACACCTGAGACAGGCTGCTCCATGTTCCGCTGATCTCCCTTGGCATCAGCCGCCAGGGGCTCTGCCCTGCTGGACTGAGGACTTTGTCTGCCCTGACTCCCACCTGGCTCGGGAGGGCTTTCCTAGCAACACACTGACAATTCCCTTGTCCACTGTGCTGTCTCTCGACCCTGCAGACTGAGACTCTGGGACTCGGGTTTGTTATCCCCTAGCGATTGCTCTGTGTGTGTGTTATATTTCTCTTAAATTGTTAGAGTGTGAGGAGCATATTAATGAAAGTTGATGTTCTACTTTGAGTGAGCCTGCATTCAATAAAAGCTGAGTGAACGGCATAGTTATTGTGTGTGACTCTTGTCTATTCTTGGTGCCGGGCCTCTCAGCCCGCAGCTAGCCGAGCAGTTGTCCAGCTGACTTATAGGAAAGGCTATATCACCAACAGACGTTCATGGCAATTTTTCAGAGAGCAACTAAGTTCCATTGTAAAGCTAGTGTTTTTATACAGGAAAGAAAGAGTTGTTTTTATTAAATAATCAAAGCCTTTCTCTATGGATAAGCATGTCCTCAGGTGATTTAGTTTTCAGTGTACACAGCTACCTAGGTACTGTTCAGGAAAGTTGTGTTGTACAGAATTGCAAAGATTCATGAATAGTTGAGAATTAGAAAAGAAAATGGAATTTTGATGTCAAGGTAACATTCTTTTTTAGAATTCAGGATTGCTTTGAAGCTTTCCCTGCCTCTCCTGGTTTTAACCTAGAGTAACTAAAACAAAATTTAACCTATTACATTTCCATGAACTACAGGTGAAATATTTTGAAACTTTTAAATGATTTTTCCCCTAAGGAAAACAATACTTAAAGTCTACTATATTATACCCCAGGCATGAATTAAGAATCCATAGAGGCAATTTTGTGAATCAGTGTTTCTAAGTATACGCAAAATATTCACAACTCTTAAAGCAATAACTTACTAAAAAGTTTATTTTTCTTTTATAATGGAACCACTTTTTCCTCATTTGTCAAAAATCTCAGGAACAAAAAAGTGATATCAGATATTGTTAAAACGGGTTAGTCCAGCCAGAATTAATCACTGTTATCTACTAAGATTCCGCGGTATCACTGTTAAATATCATCGGTAGAGAGCAGCTATTCCGCATTTCTGTGTCAGTTCCTCACACAATTGTAAAATGTACATTAGCCTGTCTCTCTCTGTTAACTATAGGGAAAAAAACCACAGTGAATTTAATGATATTTAATGATAAAAAGCACTCCAGAATTAACACACAGACAATCACTTGGCTTAACCCATTTCTGTAGAGTATGATTCTCTACACACTTACACATTGAAGAATCTGTGGCAGTCACCTGATATTTTTGATTTTGAATAACGCATAGTATAATGTTTACTGAGAACTAGTGATTTCTTTAATTTTCTAACATTTTAATTCATTAATATAAATCCCATTGATTTGTCTGCTTCTGACATTTTCAGAAAAGATCAATAATTTTGAAAAAACAGGAAATATTTTGTAAATATAAGATTCAGGGGGAAAACAAAGCAAATATTGAACCAGACTCATTTTTTTTTTTTAGGCATTTTATTTATTTTTAGGCAGAGGGAAATGGAGGGAAAGAAACATCAATGTGTGGTTGCCTCTCATGTGCCACCTGCTGGGGACCTGGCCAGTAACCCAGGCATGTGCGCTGGCTGGGGAATCGAACCAGTGACCCTTTGGTTTGCAGGCTGATGCTCAATCCACTCAGCTACACCAGCCAGGGCTGAACCAGGCTCTTTAATTATATTTGTTATTCCTCTGTTATTCCTCATGAAAGTGAGTAATTAATGCTATTAAATTATGAATAACACTGGTGGGTAGATACTAATTGCTGTTTACCAAACATAGCCACTTTTTTTCACTACAACAAGATGCTGGCTCTCCTCAAACAAATGCTTTATTTAGGGTAAGGTTCTGATTGATCTAAACTTGTAACCCCAGAACAAGCGCATATGGTCCCCTCCTGTTTCTAGTAAGATACTGAGTTGCTTTTCAGAGACAACAGATCAAAATCTCAAGTTGTGCAGCTGAAGCATTTCTAGAGAAGACAACTTGGGCCTCCAGCTGCACCAGGGACCGAAGTTTCGCCCTCCCTCCAGGGAACAAAAGGGTCAGGACATAAGCAGAACTTGAACATTGGAATCCTTTCAGAAGTGAAGGGTCCCTTGTCCAGGAAGGTCTGGTGCTGCCACCCTTTACCATAAATGGCCAAGTTCCAAGGTCCTCTGATTAAAACTATCCCTGCAGGTGCTTCTGCATACCTGTCCCACTAACTGTTTTCAAATTCCTTAAAACTCCTAGTCTTTTTTCTCTTGGGAACACAGATTTGGGCCTTATCCCATCTCTATTTCTGGCTGCCTCTCAAAATAAACTCTTTCCTTGTTGCATATTCAATGCTTTAGTGATTGGTCTCACTGTGCATCAGGCAATCAAATTTGGTTCGATTACAAATTTACCATAGTCCTCAAGTTCATTTTTCCAGTGGTTGGATTAGACTCAAGTTCGTTTTTCCAGTGGTTGGTTTAGAATGGATATATAATAAAATTTGGACCAATATGATGTGAGGATAAGTATTCTGGGGGTTTATTTGAAAGGCTGTAGCACATTAGAGATATGCAGGGAGAGCAAGTTTCTCTTATTCCAGCTTTTGTTATCACATTTGTATATGACTTCTGGAACTGTGACAGTGAGTTTTCTTTTATGAGGGGAAATAGCATGAGGTGACAGAGATGAAAGTTGAAAAGAAGCCAGTTGAATGTGGAGGTAATTTATGTAAAATAATAAAGTGAGGGTTGTAGCTTAACCAAACAGATTCTAGCAACCCAGAAGAAGAAGTTAGAAGACTGTGAAAAAAATAGAATTATCAAATTTCATGTTTCAAGTTTAGAAAGATCCTAGAATTTTAAAAATATTTTTATATATGTCATTGCATTTTATCTTCTTGATAACCCTAAATAGGCGTATTTTTTTCTACCATTTTTTTGGTATGGAAACTGGACTTCTGAAGTCTTATACAAATTCTTTAAGGTCATAAATTAGAAACATTGTCAAGGCTGGAACCCAGGATTTAAAACTTAGGACACAATGCTCTTTCTATTTCCCTCAGACTATAGTGTTCTTTTCTGTTTCTCTATTTTTAGGATGGTAGGTCATCCTAAAAATAAATAAAATTATTCCACTTTGCATTATTAGTTCTTGGAAAATACATTGCCCTGTCACAGAACTAAAGAAGAAGATAATAACAGAAAAAGAAGAAAATACTATATTATATTTTGTATTAGGGCAATTCCTTCAGCAAAACATCTATGTCTTTTACATCTAGTTTAACAACTTAAATAAACTTTTCCAAATTATTGCATTGTTTCATGTTTCAGTTATTCCTTACTTTTTAATGTCCAGTCTTCCTCGATTCCTTCCCAACATTTCACCTATACCATTCTGGATTATGTCTTCCTTATTTAGTACTTAAATTGCATTTTATATGCAGCCATATAAAAGAAGGGAATTTTATGTTTTGCAACAGCACCGATGGACCTGGAGACTATTATGCTATGTGAAACAAACTAGTCAGTGAAAGACAATTACCATGTGATCTCACTTATATGTGGACTAATGAACAAAATACACTGATGAACAAAATAGAAACAATCATGGATACAAGGCAAAGATGGCCAGCTGTCAAAGGGGAGGTGGAGGGGGGAACTGGATGAAAGAAGGTGAAGGGATTAGCCAAAGAACATACATACATAACCCACAGACAAAAGTGTGGTGATGGACTGCGAGAAGAGGGGAGAGGGCTGGATGGAGGTAGACAAAGGGAGGAAAATGGGAACATCTGTAATAGTGTCAATAACAAAAATAAAGTTAAAAAATTGCATTTTCTAACACTCAATCTCCCCGCTTATCTATTCATCTTAGTTTTTATATATAATTAGTTCAACTATTTCAGAAGCCATTTTCTATGAAATATGCGACAAGAACATATCTGAGTGTGGTTTACTCAGAGAAGAACATTTTGTTTTAATACAAAACAGGCCTCCTCGCCTTTGATTCCCTATTTGCTTCTAGCTATACAACACACAGACTCTACAACCTTTTTTCATTCCAGGTAGACAGGGATACCTGAGCACCGGGGCCTGCGTTTGAGTAACTGTGAACATTCTTTTCCTATTAGTACACCAGAAGGAGGGCTTTGTAGAATGTGTCTTGTACTAAGAGGTAGTCATATGATCTAATCATGTTTTACTTACAAGCCAGCGAGGGTTCTCTCTGTAGGCATGCAAATTGTGAATTATTTAAGTATGCTAATTTTTATTGTTAAATCAAATATATCTCTTCCAAAAAGATAAACCTTGGGTAATACTGAAACACAACTATTTCCTACCTCCGAATGTGTCTTTATCCTACCAATCAACCTTATTCTGCCATTATTGGTTACTTTGGGGGGTAAATCCAATCAAGGGCAATTTTACTTTAGTTCAATAATTTTGACCACTGTTATTTATAGATCTCCATCAGGGTTTGTTTCTAACCCTTATGACCAATACTGATTCTACCCCGTCTCCTTTCAATTCCATTCCTACATTTATAGGTTTCCACTGTCTCCACCGTGAGAAGTGATGGGCTTTATCTGCTGAAGTCCTGGTTGAGAACACACAGAGGAAACAGGATGTTCAGTGGCCATTTCCTTTCTCTCTGCCAGCAGCAGTTGTTAGTGCCCATGTCCAATCTGGTTTCTTGTTATCCTGGTTTCTTGTTTTCTACCTATACCTAGTCAGTGGTTGATTCCCTCAGTCTGGATAGCGATGCGGACTGCGGACTGCGGACTGCTTGGGTGTGTGTGGTAAAGTTGGTGCTTTGGAGCCTCACCTGGACCATAGTTCACAGTTTCTCAGTTAGGAATTCTACAGGAGCACAGTAGCCATCTTCTCCTGCACCGAGCTGTCTACTTCAGAACTGTTCAATTGGGTCCCCTTAGCTGTTTGGTAGTACTTGATGGGAAGGGTGATGACAGCCGTGACATTTTTCCCAGCTTCTATTTTCTACAGAGTTCTATAAACCTCAAGAAATAAGGTGTCTCTGTCACATAAGCCTAGATCCTTTGGGAAACGTTATGCTTTGCCGAATTCTATATGCAGTACTTCAATCCCATATAGACCTTTAGTTAATAGCTAGTGGTACCAGGACCTGTCTGCTTGCTAAACCTAGCTGCAGGCAAGATGAAAATCTCTGTTACTTTTAGAATACCCAACTGACCAAATGTTTCCCGGACTGATGAGGTGTCTAGGATGTGAGACTTGTAGCCCTAAAACTGGAAACATCCCAGACAATTGGGTCAATGTGGTCCCCCTACCTGCTTCCAGTCATCTTCAAGCTTCATGGACAGATACAAGCACCCGGGCAAGACATTCGCAGCCACGCACTTGCTCTCCCAAACGTTCTCTCACAAAGCAGCTTTCTCCTTCTCCCAGTTCACATTTAACTTCCCTGGTGGCAAAACCCACAAAACCACTCCTGGGATCCTGGGATATTTGGGGACATCTGCGCCAATCGTGAATTCGGAGCTGAACTAGTCCTTCTCTTCAATCTTGAGGTTGAGTCATCAGCTACAACACTTCGGCCTTGGGGGGAGTTGAAAGAACAAAGGAAGCCCAGACTTACCGTACTTAAACTTTAGCAATGTTACTTTCAGTTTTCTTCTCTCTCGAATATAGTATAATCATTTTCAGGGCTGAGGGTATTTTTTATTTTTTACTGGTATTGCTAAATATTGCTTCATTTTGTATTTTCCAGTCCATCCAATAGATTTGTCAAACCCAACTTATGAACATATATTTTTCACCCATACATATCCACCCGGATCATGCTTCCTCAAGAGCCTCAATTCTGAATGCAAAGTACAGTGAACTACAGAAAGAGTGCCTCCACTTGCATATAACAGTTTATTCTCTCATGTTTTTCTTCCTGCATTGCACCTCCTTTCCTTTTGCTGCTTCCATTAATCCATCACAAACTTTTAAACATATTTCTCTCCACAGTAGCCTTGTTTATCAGGCTCTCAGGACGCTTTTGATATGTGGTCTATTTCTAATGAAAATGTATTGTATTTATATTGGTGACTGCAATTGCCATGCATGTCCATAAATAAGCTGCAGTTTCAATCATATTTTACTTCGGCAATTGATGTTTTATTTAACCTGGACAAGATAGATACTGGCTTTGTTACTGAAAAACACCATGCTGTATTCAAGGCACTTCTGAAAGTACTATCTCTTCCTTTGCGTTCTTTCAACTACCCCATCCCCACAGGCACCGTATGTTATGGACATTTTGTGCAAGTGAGGAAAGCACAGATTTTTTAAGCAACAGTAGTAAAAGTGTTTTACCTGTCAAGATCTTTCCTGATACTCCCCAGATTACCCCAGGCACAGCTCTCTGCTTCCACTGTACATGACAAATATTCTGCGAGGGTGGCAAAATATTGAGAGACAAAAAAATAAAAGAAAGGAAAAAAATCCATATTGTTTCCACAGTGGCTCCACCAATTTAACATCCCACCGATAGTGCACGAGCACTCCCTTTTCTCCACGTCCTCACCAACACTTGTGGTTTTTTGACTGTTCGATAATAGCCATTCTGACAGGTGTGAGGTGATATCTCATTGTGGTTTTGATTTGCATTCCTTGAAGATTAATGATGTTGAGACTGTTTTCATATTTCTGTTGGCTATCTGTATGTTTTCTTTAGATAAATATCTATTCAGGTCCTCTGCCCATTTTATGATTGGATTGTTTATCTTTTTTATGTTGAGTGTGTGAGTTCTTTATATATTCTAGCTATTAACCTTTTATCAGATATATCACTACAAATATCTTCTCTGATTTAGTAAGGGTTTTTCTTCCCCATTTCTTGATGGTTTCCTTCACTATGCAGAAACTTTTCAGTTTCACATAGTCCCATTTGTTTGTTTTAGCTTTTGTTGCCATTCCCAGGGAGACAAATTTTTAAAAATATATATTTTTAAGAGAAATTTCAAAGTATTTACTATTTTTTTCTAGACATTTTATGGTTTCAGGTATTATATTTAAGTCTTAATCCATTTAATTTTATTTTTGTAAATGATATAAGAGAGCTGTCTGGTTTCATTTTTTTTTTTGCAGGTATCTGTACAGTTTTTCCAACAAATTTATTGAATAAACTGTCATTTCAGTATGGTTCCTCAAACAATTAAAAATAAAACTACCATACAATCCAGCAATGCCACATATTGATATTTACCCAAAGAAAACAAAGACACTAATTCAAAAATTATTTGCATACTTCCCTGACTAGTGTAACTCAGTTGGTGGGAGTGTCATCTGGCAAAGTAAGAGGTTGCTGATTCGATTCTTAGGATACACGCCTGTGCAGGCCAATCCCTTGTCAGGGCGTGTGAGAGGCAGCTAATCAATGTTTCTTTTTCACATGGATGTTTCTCTCCTTCTCTTTCTCCCTCTCATACCCTCTCTCTAAAAGTAAATTTTAAAATATTAAAAAATATATATTTTATATCATATAAAATATATATGATATATATCTCATATATGCACCTGCGCATTCAGTGCAGCATTATTTACAATAGCCAAGATATGGAAGCAACCTAGGTACCCACTGACAGAGGAATGGACAAAGAAGATGTGATATAATATGTATATACACACACAATGGAACATTATGCAGCAACAGGAAATAACGAAATCTTGCCATTTGCAACAGTATAGATAGACCTAGAGGATATGATGCTAAATAAAAAAAAAATCAGAGGGAGAAAGCCTAATATTGTAGGATTTCACTTACATGTGAAATCTAAAACAAAACAGATAAAACAGAAACAGATTCATATGTACAGAGTATAAACTGATGGCTGTCAGGGGGCTTCAGGATGGGGGAATGTGTGAAAAGATTACGGGAACAAGAGGGACAAACTACTAGTTATAAAATAAATAGGCCATATAAATGCAATGTACAGCCCACAGCATACAGTCCTTAACATAGTAACTTTGCGGGGTGACAGATGGTTACTAGATTCATGGTGGTAATCACTTTGCAAGGCACGTCAGTGTAGAAGCACTCTGTTACACACCTGAAACTTAAGGAATATTGTATGTCAAGTATGCCTTACTATTTTTTTTTAAAGAAGAGAAGCCAGGAGTTAAATAAATAATATTTAAGAGACATTGTTTACAGAGTTGATAACTGCCCAGTTAATCTGAACTACTCACTTCCCCGAAAGTGACTTTACATAAATATGGATTTTTTTCTCTCATTCTTCCTTCCTTCCTTCCTTTCTTCCTATTTTTTAATTGAGTTTATTTAGGTGACACTAGTTAATAAAATCATATAGGTTTCAGGTATACAATTCTATAATACATCACCTGTATATAGTATGTTCGCCACCCCAAGTCAAGTCTCCTTCTATCACCATTTATCCCCCTTTATCCTCTTCTACCTCTCCTCACCCCACTTTGCCTCTGGTAAGCAGTATTCTATTGTCTGTGTCTATGAGTTATTTATTTATTTTTTGCTTAACCCTATCATCTTTTTCACCCAGCCCTCCAGCCCCCTCCCCTCTGACAGCTGTTAGCCTGCCCTCTGTATCTATGAGTCAGTTTCTATTTTGCTTGCTAGCTTATTTTTTCATTAGGTTATACATAAAAGTGAGATGTCTTTTAAAAAACTCTCTTTTGTTGTCTTCGAGCCCAAGGGATTCAGTCTATTTTTCTTTCCTATACACTATTGAGCATGTCATAGAAGGAGAGATAGTCTCTTTAGTTTCTTCATCTTTCTGTTCCTAATCACAAGAATGAAAACTTTTATTTGTTGTCGTTATTATTAAGATGTCATGCTATTCAATGTGGAGATACAAGGGTAACACAAATAACACACTTGTAGGAGTTATACAGGCTCAGGTGTTCCCACAATTTATTTCAGCATGATTCTTGGTAGAGTCAGTGTTTCCATTCTTCTCCAATCTTTTTCTTACCTCAATTTTGTTCAGAGGTGGTGTAGCATTATCTATTACCAACCACTTAATTTCCAATAGTGCTTATTTGTGTTTATTTTTCAGCATGTATCATGATGGCATGGTCATGCATATGTTGTCTCCTCTCACGTGGATACCATTTCTTGTCCTGTTGTCCCGGATGTCTGTCTTTGTCCATTCGAGCTGCCATAGCAAAATGCTATGGGTTAGGAAGATTATAAGCAACAGAAATTTATTTCTAACATGTTTTTTGAGGCTGGAAGTCCGAGATCAGGGTACCAGCTTGAATAGGATCTAGGGAAAGCTCTCTTTCAAGTATGGATGGCAGACCTTTCTGTGTCCTCACATGGGGGAAGAAGACTAGGGAACCCTGTCAACCTTCTTTTATAAAGGCACTAATTTCATCCTTGTGGGTTTTACCCTTATGACCTAATCACTATCTTCAGGTCCCATCTCCAATAGTATCTTCTTGGGGGTTATGTTTGGGGAATTGAGTTGGGAGTCATAAACATTTGGATCACATCAAAAACACTTCCTGGTTCTTCAAGAATCAGTTGCCATCTCTAGAAGGGTTTTTCTCACCCCAAGATGGTCTAAGCATCCCTGTGTGTGCCCATGTAGCATCACGCACAAGTCCTTATTCTGTTTCCTATACTGTCTCAACTGGCAGTGCCTATCAGTATTTCACAATATTCATCCTCTCATCTCAGTTTTGTTAATTTTCTTGGTAATACTGCTGAACGTTCCCCTAGCTCTTTCTCTGCCTTCCTCTGGTGCCTGCAGGTAGCATATTCATCCCTCCATTCAAGACAATGGAACTGTTTTGCACCCCTTACATATGCTGAAACATACCTGCAACTTCTTCATTTACAACCAGTGGGGCTGTTACATCCAATGGCTTCAAGGTTTCCCCTCTTTATAACAAATGGGGTACCACATAAAGCCAAAGATGTCAGATTTCAATGGATTAATAAAGTTCTCTCATTTTATATGACCTTCACTATTTTCATTTCCTCTGATTTCGACCCTCAAATTCAGCTCTTTTGAATTAGGTGTGCCCCTCCAATCATATCAAAATGAAATTTATTTTCCATTAATGTCCAAGTACTGTTATCCTGCTACTTTTTAGAAATTAACAAACAGAAAGATTCTTTGAGTAGAGATTTGTCACTTATTTAAAGACAAAGTATGCATCTTGGAATAGGCTCTTTTGGAAGTGAAACATTTCTAATTCTCTTGAATATTCCTGTAAGAGATACATGTTTAATTCAACTTTCTTTGGGAAGCCTTCTCTGATCTCCCTATCTAAGATAAATCCCTCTAGTATAAGCTCTCTCTCTCTCTCTCTCTCTCTCTCTATCTATCTATCTATATAGATAGATAGATAGATGGATAGATGATAGATAGATAGATATCTTATTCATATGCTTTATCACAGTGTAACTCCACATTTAGTTATGTGACTTTCTGATTAATGACTCTTCTATCATTACACTATAAACTCCGAGAAAACTAGTGTGATTACAAGTGGCTGCTAAGCATACGATGAGGTACAAATATTGGTTTAATGAAATTAAATAACTATTGGTTGAGTAAAAGTGAATAGATGAATGTTTCGGGTCTTCATACCATTTTAAAATAAATCTCCGGGCACTCCATGTTCCCCTAAAAACATGGTGCGCAGAGCTAACCACAGTAAAGCAGAAGGGACGTGGCCAGTGGGAAGCAGAGCATGAGCCACCCTCCTTCTGATAATTCTTCCTTCTTAACCTACTAGTGGCTGAATCAGGCAGAGCAGCACACTTACTCCCAACTGTAACTCATGTTTATGTGATTCCACTCCCCACCCCCCTTTTTGGCCAATTACGCTGCTCACAAGGATTCTCTCCTCCCTGAAATGTTAATTTTCATTCTCATAGATTTAAGCCTCAGTGGCTGATGACTCCCTCAGGTCCTTAACCATGCTCCTGATTTTCAGAATGACACACGTTAGTCATGCGATACATATTTAAAAGCTTTATTTGTACAATTATAGAGTCCCTAGTCATGATATTAAAAAAAAAAAAAAAAAGGGACTGGATTTCTGTGTGCCCTAGCTTGCTTTACTACATCACTGTGTGTTAAGGACTGAATTAGATCCACCTTTCCCCCAAATTCATATGATGAAGTGCATGGAACCCTGCGTGTATAGTAGCCCTAACTCCCAATATCTCAAAATATGACTGTATTTGAAGATAGACACTTTTAAAAAGTAATGAAGTTAAAATGAGGCCCTTAGGGTATCCTAGTCCAATCTGACTGATGTCCTTATAAGGGAGATTAGGACACACAAAGAAATACCAGGGGAATTTCTGCACAGAGGGAAGACTCTGTGAGGAGGCAGCAAGAAAATAGCCATCTGCAAGCCACATGAGAGGCCTCAGAGGAAACCAACCCTAGTGGCACCTTGATGTTAAACTTGCAGCAACCAGAACTGAGAGAAAATAAATTTCTGTTGCTTAAACCACCCAGCCTTTGGTATGGTGTTATGGTCACCCAAGGAAATTAATAATTGTCATCAGTTAACTCAGAGAAACACCTCAAGGTACTCTCCAATGATTTAGTTATTTCTTCGCCTACTTGATCTCATTAGTCATGAAATGTTTCTGAGTCCATCACACAAAGACCTTAAAACTGTGTCTACCTCTAGTCCCATGTTATGTGTCATTTTAAGTGCCAAGAGGCAGTTTTTCCCATTTGTTACACAGAAGATTTTTCTGACACAACTACCCCTTGATTCTAGGTCATCTTTCAAAACATCACCAATGATCAGCTTTGTAAAGTGGAACTCTCATCAATCCTCCCCCCACCATTTAAAAATATTTAATAAACAATATTTTGTAAATCTACTTTGCTTATGTCCTTATTTTTTATAGAAAGAAGACCCTTCACACACTGATCCCAGGCTTAGTGCAATCTCATCTATTGCCACTTTCAAGTTCCTTCTCATATCATACCCTAACTCTAGAAACAGCAAATTTCATAAAGGTCTCTAAAATGTCACATATTTTCATGTGACCAGGGTTTTTTTCACACCTTCAATGCCACAGTTTGAGTTCCCTAAAAATGTCACTGTATATGTTATATAGTATCCTATTCTTTAGCTAAGTGTACATTGTACTTCAAAAAGACTGGAGGGTTTGGCTGTAAATAAATGACAAAGATTTACTCATGGGTCTTAGAGTTTGCAAACTGGAAATACAGCTTGACAAAACCTAGAAGTGTTCCAAATAACAAAGGAAAATCATTTGTTTTTATAATATAACTGAATCATAATCAAGAAAGGGAATTTACATTCCTAGCTATTTGGTCCATTACGATCAAACCACCAGCATTCATAGTCACGGTGATGAATTCAGGTGTCCGTGAAGAAGGGCATTGATCAGTCTGGTCACATATAGGTTTTCTTTGAGGAGGCCTTATGTTTGATGGCAATACAGGCACCAATGCATATCACACTGATGATAACCCACATATGCCTAACATGAGTCAGAGCGGTTGAAGGACATTTACAATTTCACCATCAAAGATATATTTATATCTCAAGCTTTAAGCTCTGTTAATATAATTTTGCAGTAAGGCTGGGAAAAGTCCTTATTTTTCCCTAACTTCACACTTTCCTCATGGGTTTCCACAGAAGGTTCCAACTTCTTCTGTATAACAGGTCTCTGAGTTATAGCCATCCTTGAATCTTTTTTTCCACAACTAATCTGTGAGCTGCTAAGGAACAGGGCATGACATTACTCCTCTGTTTTCTCAGATTTATAATATAGTAGCTGAAACAAAAAAGGGACAAAATTCATTGCTATAGGACTGAGTCAACTTAAATACTTTAGCCAGCAAAAAAATATAAGGAAAAAGAGAGACTGGACAAAATGATTTACTAAGAGTACCCACAATGCTGCCCCCTTATTACACACATCCAGCTGGGTTCAAGCATTATATTAATCACTATTATACAGATGTACAAAGTTATTTGTACTATATCAGCCTAATTGTATTTATTATCATATATCAATGTTAGAACACATCACCAGTGCGCTGTGGTCGAAAGCTCCATTCACAGTGCACAGAAGGTAAACCTGGTTGTGATGTGGAAGTAGGTACCCTCACAGGTGACAGTTGCATTGGCCAATGTCTGCACTCAGACACTGCTCCCAGAAGGAGTTCGCAGAATTTGACTTTTAACTACTTATTGGTCAGGAGTATCTCAAAGCCACTTGGCCCACATACTAACGCTGTATACACAGAGCAACATTTATAAAAAAATTAATCATCACAATTTTTTTTTGTTCAGGGGACAGAATTAAAAATTTAAATAAGTCAACTCCTCAAATAAAGGAAAGACCTCATGGTGCTAAATCAAACATTGTACATTGTTAATATGTTAGTTGTTTTACACTAATGTAAAAATAAACTCAATTGTGTTTTTCAGTCAAAACTTTAGCCAATATACCAAGGCAGTTAAAAAATGGAGGCCTGACCTAAGATGCCAAGCTCCCGCCTGGAGCTCAAGTCTTACCAGCATTTCCAGTGGACTGGAGTCCACTGGATTACAGCGTTCGGTGTATAAACAGGGCTGCTGATGACTTATGAAAGTGGACATGGGCTTAATGGTTTCCTCTTGGGAAGCAGCCTAACCTCTGGCAGAGGTACACCAGTTCCGCCATGAACCTTCTGATGCTCACCCTGGTACCACCTTACACTGTGCAGCAGTGATTCTTCTACTGGTGGGAAGAGACCTGTCCCTGCAAGTCAACTGATCATGGACTAATACTTTTATGGAATGGAACAAAATTAAATCACTATACAAATGAATAAAAGACAAAAAACAAAACACACAAAATGCAAGTCCGCATTTTTTAAAAAATCCTCACCCGAGGATTTTTTTTTTTTAATTTTTTAAAGAGGGAGAGAGAAAGACACAGGAGAGAGACAGAAAGACAGAGAGAGAGAGAGAGGGAGAGAGGGAGAGACATACATTGATGTGAGAGAGAAACATCAATCATTTGCCTCTCATATGTGCCCAGACCATGGATTGAACCCTCAACCTGCATATATGCCCTGACCGGGAATCGAACCTGCAACATTTTGTTGTATGGGACAACACTCCAACCAACTGAACCACTTGACCAGGGTCACATTTTTTATTATTAGATTCATTATACATAAGTTTTTTTGTCAAATTGCTATAAAAATATATGTCTTTATTCTAAATATCATTTTACCATTCAGTACTTGTGGATGAAAATTTGATTAGCAGTACCCTGTACAAGCTGGGATCCTTCCTTGGGGCTCTGACTATAAAAATAGTTATTTTAAGCAAGGAATTTGAATACAGTAGGGTAACATATTTGAAATTAAAATTAGAAAGCTATTATTTAAATAAATTTAATTCAAAATTTTGTGAATTCAATATTTTGTGAATAAAATTGTGTTGAAACAGATCACACTCATGTGTTTCCATGTTGTCTATGGCTTCTCCCTTTCTTCTAAAGCAGAGTTGAGTGATTTCTCAAAGGAGACTTTGGACCCATAGATCCTAAATATTTACTATCTGGTCATTTACAGAAAAAGTTTGCTGACTCTTGTTTAAGAGACTTTTTTTAAGGGAGTTAAACTGAAAGAATTTTAGAGAGAAGCATAAACAATACAGCCAATATGATGTTCCCAGTGGTGAGGACATCATTAATGTAGCAAAATCTGCATCAGACATCCATAGTGATGTAGTATCATTGAATGTTCAAACAAACAAATCTTGTCTTTAGGTCATACCTGTCAAGTCATCTTGTGAAATTCAACACCATAACGTCCCACCCACCTGGTAGAAACTGTTCATTGTGCAGTTATAACTATTTCAGCCTTCCTTACAATGAAAATTTTCACAACTCTTAACAGGCATTCTGGAATTTTTTTTAAGTGTCCTGAAACAAATTGTGAATACTATTTTCATGTTGAATAAATGACTTCCAATAATTATAAGCAAAACAAATTGAACTTTATTAAGGAACATAACAACTGTGAGACAAGGCATTTAGTAGTGGTTGCCAGAGCAGGAAAAGTGAACAAATTGAAGAAAGTAGAAAGGATGAAGAAAGACACAGGACACAATGTTTGCCTGCTCTGTGGCAGGCACTTTTTCTGTGCATGCAATTTATTTTTCACAGTTGCCTAGAAAGGGAAGACATTTTCTTCCTTTTTCTGCAAATAAGAAAACTGAGATTCATAAGTGTTAAGTTACATGTCACAGTGGAAAGTGTTGAGGCTGACCATGTGAGAACAAAACCATATTTTGTCCATGGTTGTGATCTGGGAAATGCAGTGTTTAATTTCCTTCACTTCTGATTTTAAATTTGAGCTACAGGTAAGAAACAAAAAACAGGCAGACTATCTTACATGTTCCTATCACTGAAGGAAGATCCCACTTCCCAGTATGCTCCTTTTATATTTAATTGGCAGACATAGGTTTCAAATGACACCTAATTTTGCTAAGTGTGTGATACATAAAAGTGACTGCTGTTTAATGTATTGAAAACAACAAATGACAAATGGTAGTATTATAATAGTTATCATTTTTGGGCACTTAGTATGTATCAACTATTAAGAATTATGTATTATTAGATGCCTTTTAATACAGTATTCTATGCAGTTTACATGTATTTAATAGTGTAAATTGCAAATAAGAAAACAGAGACTTTGGGAAGCTGAATGATTTGTTTATGGTAAAAAGTGCCCAGTAACAAGGGTCGAACCAGAATTTGAGGCCAGTTAGTCTGACTGTGAACCTCTGCTCTGAACCACCATTACACAGCTTTATCTGTGCAGGGTTTTTAATTAATCTATTCAAAAATATATACTCAGTTTCCACTCTAGGTTGTGTGTTCTGATGTGACTGGGTATATAGCAGTGAAAATAAACAACTCCAAATCCCTGCTTTTGGGAAGTTCACTAATATATTTAGAAATTCAGTAGGGTATACTGTTATATTTGGCAAATAGGGGCTTTTAATTGAAAGAATTAAATTTTCTCCAAGAATCATATATACATATTTTTTAAATCAAGAAGATGAGAGAGGAAAAACCTAACTTTAGTAATTTATTTATTCAAATATCTTAGGATATTAAATATAACATAATTCAATGTGTAGAAAACAAGGTAAATAAGAAAAATATTGATAATTATAATTTTCAGCCTCATTTATATCTTGCATATGCAATTTGAATATTTGGGTTATTGGGAAAAAAGAACCAGAATGCCCCCGTACATGGTCATGTCACTAGCTTGGATTCTGTGAGAGAAAAGTAAAATATCTTTAAAGTCTAGTGAACGCAGGGAATTTTATATTTGACCTCAGATAGTTTCAAATGTATCACATTTCTATATTTTCTAGTTTGTTTTCTCATTTGAACACGAAATCTTTTTGAAGCCATCATTAAAATCTTCCTCCACCACCTTTTTGTAAGGCTACTAAGATATGAGAGGATATGAGTTTCCAGTGATTTTTTTAGTCATTCAGAGGCAAAATCAACATCTAAATTCTGTATTAGTGATCCATATATGAAATCTGTCCAGAAAAAGTCCAGCCATTGTTAATATAAAGAGAACAGTTTGCACAGTATTGAACCTAGCAGCCAAGGAGAGTGGACTGAAATGTGCCTGTGTGAACAATGATGACTTCACTGTGGTAGTTACTGGGGGCAGAGACACCATTTAGTGAGCATGTGTACTGTGTGGTCATCACATTCACAATGACTGAGTGAGTAGGGCAACAAATCTACATCAAATTTTGCACTAAGCTGAGCATTCCTCTGTGGAAACTATGGGGATGATTCAGAAGGCCACAGTTATGGGCGACTGGTGATTGGTAGCTTCATCACAACAATGCGTTCGCTTATTCATCATGTCTCATGCAGAGATTTCTACCAAAACATGAAAATCACCCAGGTAACTCAGCCCCCTTACAGTCCAGATTTGGCACCCCGTGACTTCTGGATTTTCCCAAAACTAAAATCACCTTTAAAAGGAAAGAGATTTCAGATCATTGATGAGATTCAAGAAAATATAACAGGGCAGCTGATGCCAAACAGGAGAACTGTGTGAGGTCCCAAGGTGCCTACTTTAAAGGGGACTGAGGCATCATTGTCCTGTGTAAAATGTTTCTTGTATCTTGTATCTTCTTCAATAAATGTCTCTTTTTTAAATATATACTATGTGTTTCAATACCTTCTGGACAGGTCTCATATATATTTCTGATATGTATGAAAATTAGACAATTTTAATACTGTAACTGTGTTATAAATTGCTTGTTCAAAATGGAAGAATAGCTAGCAAATACACATTAAAGTAGCTAACTATGCCCTTTAAATATGTGCAGTTTAGCACATATTAATTATAAACAATAAACCTGCTAAAAATGGGTAAACATTATGAAGGAAAATGGGGAATTAATAATCGGGGATAAGTAATTAAAAAAAACACAGGGCATTTTAGATTTTTGTAGGCCTCATGCCCCAAATCTAGACATCTCAACAAGTATTTGTTAATAGATTTGGTAGTAGCTGCTACAAATCAAATTGAGAGTTCTAGTTTTACTTGAAAGGTACTTAACGTATATCACTATTTAAAATGGTAATGACTCTCAAAATATGCACCCTAAAAGGTGAATTTTGGTTGGTCAAGTCAAATGTTACTATTATAAACTTTACATTAACCTTGGGTTTTATTTCAGCGTGGGGGGCGAGGTAGACGCTGTTGGGGCTAAGAAGTGGTACCGAAGATCAGACATGAAAGCTTAGAAGCTAAGAATTTCCACATGACCTCTAACCTTTACATCACCATAAATATGAATTTTTCTTGACATTACTCCTAAATATATTTAGAGAAAAAATGACCAGATCTCAAAACCCATGAGCTCTTGTAAAAGTTAACACCTGAGAAATATATCCGAACACAATTTATTTAAAAAATTTCAAAACAAACTGCAAACACATTTTCCAAAATTAAAATCAATGCCATGAAATAAAGTCTAGCTTTTAATAGGTGGCATTGTATATTGAATTGAATCTCCTCCAAATATACACTGAGGTCCAAACATCTGGTAGCTGTTAATATGAGTTTTTTTTAAAATAGTGTCTTTGCAGATGTAATTAACATGAGGTCATACTGTCATAGTGGGTACTCTTTTTTTAAATTATGTTTCATTGATTATGCTACTATAGTTGTCCCAGTTTTTCTCACTTTGCCACTCTCCACCCAGTACTTCTCATTCCCTCAGGCAATCCCTACACCATTGTTCATGTCCATGGGTCTTGCATGTAGTTCTTTGGCTACTGCGTTTCCTGTACTGCATTTTACATCCCCATGACTATTCTGTAACTACCTATTTGTACTTCTTAATCCCCTCACCTCTTCACTCGTTCTCCAACAACCGCCCTCCCATCTGGCAACCATCAAAATGGTCTCTGTATCCATGATCCTGTCCCTGTTCTTCTTGTTTGTTTAGTTTGTTTTTTAGATTCAATCGTTGATAGATATGTTTTTATTGCCACTTTATTGTCCATATTTTTAATCTTCTTTTTCTTGAAGTCCCTTTAACATTTCATATAATGGTTTGGTGATGATGAACTCCTTTAGTTTTTTCTTGCCTGGGAAAGTGTTTGGCTGATTTTTCAAAAGAAACTTTGCAGGCTAGGAGGGATTGATAAGAAATATTGAAAAATCTCGGAACACAGAAACCTTCAGCCAAGATTGCTCTAGCCAACAAAATTATCATTTAGAATTGAAGAGCGGAAAAAGAGCTTCCCAGACATAGAACGGAGTGTACTCTTAATCGAATATGGTGTCATGATAAGAACATGAGAAAGACACAGAGACGGACATACAGTGAGGAGAATGCCATGTGAAGACATAGACATACAGAGTAAAGAGTTCAAGTCATGAATGACAGAAGCAGAGATTGGAGATACACGGCCACAAGTCAAAGAATGCCAAGGATTGCTGGCTACCACCAGAAGTTAAGAGTCAGTATGAACCTGCTAACTTGATTTTGAAATTTCTAGTCTTCAGTCATGTGAAAGAATAAAATTCTGGTGTTTTATACCACTCAGCTTGTGGTAACTTTTTACAATCACCATAGAAAATTAATACATATGGCTTTCTTAGTTTAATGCTCAGAGCTAGCCTTGTTTGCTAAGCATCTTCATCACTGATTCTAATCTTGTAAAAATATAGAAAGTTCTGCTCACAGATATAATTTTCTCTTAATAAAAATGTATTTCTTAATGATATATCTTTGGGCTAAATTTTACTAATTTGTTTGCTTACTCTGTTCCTTGTGCTGAAGTTCACACTGTTTGTAAATCTTTCAACTTTTCCACAAAATATGTCTGTAGCATTATCAGGTTTATTTTTTTTTTTATTTCTCTTAGAGAAAATAATCATTGAAATGTAGTGGTTGTGTTGTTGTTGATTTCAATAAATTCATCAGCTCCAGAGGTTCTAATCCACAAACTCAAAAGATTCAGAAAATGAAATCATCAAAGCTGAAAATTTTCTGATAAGTAAGTTTTCACTTGTTGCTTTTAAAGGAAAAATTCTCAAAAAATACATTACAGAATCATTCCAAAGTGGAGTTTTCCATTTTTAATTTTAACGTTTTTATATTTTAAAATTATGTGTACCAAGAATAGTACCTTTAAATTAAATATACATTTTAATATATAAATTAAAAGATAATATATAACAGCCACTCAGATAAAAAAAAAAACATTGTTGTAATTCCATACATGCCACTAGCTTGCTTTGCTGTCACAACTCATTCATTTCCTTATTAAGAACTGCTAGCCTGAATTTTAAGATGATAATTTACTTGCTTGCTTTATAATTTTACCACTTATATGTGTATCACAGAGCAATATTACTTATTTTGTGACAGACTGTCTTTTTCAACAACTACTACAGCATTATTCCTTTCCTAGGTTCTCTTCTACAATGTGACTTTGCCACTCCATTCTCAGAAGGCGGAAGCTAATTCCCCTCCTGTTAAAGGTCAGGTAGCCATTGTAACTCATTTGTGAATAAGTGATGCTCTCTGATTACCCTGGCTTTGTGAGGAGTCCTGTAGTTTCTGCCTTGGTGTTTTTACACATTTGTTCCAAGTACTCCCTCGTAGAAATTTTCTTCTCATAATTCTGCACCATGTTTTGAGAAGCATGAAGCAGATGATAAGACCATGGGAAATGTTCTAATCAATTGTCACAGCTGAACGTGGACTCAGAGTATGGTGACCAACTATATACCCAAGAAGATCTTAGTTTTGACAACGAAAGTCCTGCAGCTTGGGAACCCACTCAGTTTCAGGCAAAATGGGCCATTTGTTCAACCTATTCAGACTCATCCCAACCCAGAAACCCAAAATATGAGTGAATAATTCTATAGATAATCAGAGCTGCAATCATTTAAGTCAGCTACAGTTCTTCAAATCTTCTCACTGAAGCCTGTAGCATAGTGAAGCACAAAAGTTTCAGTTTCCTATGCTCTGTTTAAATTATTGAGTCAAAGTATTCATAATAGTAATAAACCAGTTGTTTGAGTTTGGAGTACTGTGTTACACAGTAAGACATAAGAGTAATATTTTAAACTGTTCTTAAAGTCTTTATAAATAATACTTTTTACTTTTCTGTACCTTCATTTTATTTTCAGAGCAAATGATTAACAAATTTTAAAGTACAAAATAGACATTTAAGAAAATATAAGGATATTTATATATAACTAAATAATGATAATGGGATAATTCAAGAAAATGTAAACATTCTAAATGACCTAACAACAGTATCCAAATACAAGAGGAGAAAAAATTAGAAATACAAGGAGAATAGATAAATCTATTATCATTATAAAATTTAAAGCCCCTCTTTACATAATGATATACACAAGAGGAAGAAAATCATTACTGATATAGTTAAATTAAACAGCACCATCAATAAACTGGATTCCATTAACATACATTATATATTATATATTTCTCAAGCTCACATGGAACATTCACCAATACAGACCACATATTGTGTCATAAAACTCAACAAATTTAAAAGAAAATAAATGATACAAAATAAGTTCTCATTCTACACTGGAATTAAACAACAACAAAAAAAATCAGCAACGGAAAGCTAGAAAATAGTTACATTTGGAGATGAAATGAAAAACTTCTAATGAACACCTGGATCAGAAAAGTATCAAAATAAATTTTTAAATATTTTGAAGTAAATAAAGTTTTAGAACATAATATTAATATTTGTGAGATAAAAGACAAACAATGTTCAGATGAAATATAAAGAAAACTGTGGTACACTTACACAATGGAATACTACACAGTAGATAGAAAGAAGGACCTCCTACCCTTTGCGACAGCATAGATGGAGCTGTAGAGCATTATGCTAAGTGAAGTAAGCCATTAGGGAAAAGAGAAATACCATATGACCTCACCTATAAGCAGAGTCTAATGAACAAAATAAACTAATGAACAAAATAGAATGGCAAGCATGGAAACATGGAGCAGACTGAAAATGTCCCCTGGGGGGGAGGAGGGAAGGGGACAATGGTGGAAAGAAGGGGAAGGGTCTAGTTAAAGAGCATGTATAAATGACCCATGGACATGGACAACAGTGTGGGAAATGACTGTGGGAGCAGTGCGTGGGATGGGTGTAAGAGGGCAAAGGGGGAAAAATTGAGGCAACTGTAAAAGAATAACAGTAAAAATGATTTAAAAACAATTAAATGTATATACTATAAAACAAGGAGGACCTAAAATGAAAATATCGAGTTTCAACCATTGGACACTGTGAAAATAATAAGTAACTCTGAAACTAGCATAAATGTAGGGTAGAAATTAGTGAAATCGAAAACAGTAAATTGAAAGAGAAAAATCAATGAAACCAAGAGGTTTTAAAAAGAGCAATACAATTGCTAAAGCACCCAGACAGTCTAACCAAGAAAAAAGAGAGAAGAGAAGAATTAACAATAAAGGAAAGGAAAGATCGCTACTACTGATTAGCAATCTTTCAGTAGTGAAACGTCATTAGTACTGATTCCATGGACAATAAGATTATGCTAAAGAGATACTACAAAAACTCTAAGCCCACACATTTGTTAGATAAAATAGATAAATTGCGTACAGGTACAAACTACTAAAACTCACACAAAGAGAATCATAAATTCTGCAAAGGTCTATTAATATTAAGTAAATTGAATCAATAATAAGTAACCTTATAAAAATCAGCAGGTTCAAATGATTTTAGTAGTGAATTCTATCAACTCTTTAGAGAAGAAATTATAAATTTTCTACATTGTCTTCTGGAAAGTGGAAATAGAGGAGCACATCTCAATTCATTAAATGAGGCCAGTATTATCCAATTATTAAAACCAGATAAAGATGTCAGAATTTTAAAAAAAGAACAGGCTGATATATACCATGAATAGAGATGAAAATATCCTTTACTAAGAATTAGCAAATCAAAGCCTATGATTTAAAAAAAATTGTACATAATGGCAAGTGGGACTTATTTTCAGCTTGCTAGAATACTTCATCGTTTAAAAATCAGTGAATGTGATACAGTACCTGGACAGATCATAGAAGAAAATATACATGTTTATATCAATTGAAGTAGAAACATCATTTAATAAAATCTCTTATTTATGACTAAAAATAATCATAAATAATTTACTCTCACCATATTTTGCCTTTTCCAGAACATCGTATAGTTAAAATTATACAACATTAACCTTTCCATTATTGTCTTCTGTCACTTAGCAATATGCATTTAAGGTATTGTTGAATTATAAGATTTTTACCATATTCTATACTAGGCTCTTATTGGACATATAATTTGCAAATATTTTATTCAGTTTTGTAACTTTTGTTTTCTGGATTGCACACTATGAAGCTCAAAAGATCTTTTTTTTAATTTAATAAAGTCCAATTTATATATTTTTCCACCTTGGCTGTTTGTAATTTAGGTGTCATATCTATAAAATTTTTGCTTAATCCAAGATCACAAATATTTATATTTATATGAATTTTATAGTTTAGCTCATATATTTAGATATTTGATCCATTTTGACTTAATTTTTGAATATGGTTTGAGGTAGGAGTCCAATGTCCTTCTTTTATTTATGGATATTGAGTCAAGAATCAATTACCAAAAAGACAATTTTTTCACTATTAAATTGTCTTAGTGTTTCTGTCAAACATTAATTGGCCTTACATGTAGAGGTTTAATTGTGTACCTTCAATTCACTTATTGATCTGTGCCCTTAATCTATATGTCACTGTTGATTACACCAGCTTGGTATAGTGTTTTTTAAGTGTGGGAAGTGTGAGTGGTCCAACTTTGTTTTTTTTCAAGTTTTTCTACCTACTCTTGATACTTTGCCTTTCCACATGAGACTTAGAATTGGTTCATCTATTTCTGAAAAAAGAAAGGGAGGTGGTTCAAAATCTGAAATACAGATCAATTTGGGGAGTAATGACATTTTTCAATAATAAAACTTCTATTCCACAAACATGGAATGACATTCAATTTATTTAGATCTTTAAATTCTTTTAACAATATTGTTTAGCTTTCAGTCTCTAAATCTTCATTTTTTCAAATTTATTTCTGAATATTTTGATTTTTATGTTATTTTAAATGGAACTGATTTATTAATTTCATTTTCAGTTTATTGTTTTTATGAAAATGCAGAATATTTTTGTATATTAACTTTATATCCTGCAATTTTTCATGAAATTGTTCATTAGCTCTAATTATTTCTTGTGATTCCTTAGTATGTTCTATATATAAGATCATATTAAGTGCAAATAGTTTTATTACTTTGTTTTCATTCTGGATGGCTTTTATTTCATTTTGTTGTCTAATTTCCCTATTATCTCTACTATAATGTTGAATAGTAGTGGTAAGAGCAGATATCTTTATGTTTTTCCTGATCTTAGAAAGAAAGCTTTCAATCTTTCACCATTTCACTATTAAGTTTGTTTTTTAGCAGAAGATTTTTCGTAGATGATCTTTACCAAATTGAAGTGATTCCCTTTTATTTTTATTTTCCTGAGTGTTTTTATCATGAAAGGGTGTCATGTCAAATGATTTTTCAGACACTGCTGATATGATTATATTTTCTTTTATTTTAATAATATGATATATAATATCAGTTGATTTTAGTATGATGAATCAGCTTTGATATATAATCCTTTACTCTGTGGTTGAAATCAGTAATTCCAATATTGGGGCTTTCTTAGCAATAGTTTCTTTCAAACTCTTTAATCTTATCAATGTGTCATACTTTCTGGATTCTTTAAATGTTTTGTATTTTTTAAAGAACTGGACATTCTGAGTGTCATATTTGGTAATTTTGAAAATTGGATTCTCCCAATACTCCAGAATTTTTTATTTTGTTTGTGTAGGCTTGAAAATGTCCATTTGTGACTTTTCCAAACTGTTTTTGCAAGATATGTGCTCATTGTGTGTGGTAGTTGAATTCTTGGCCAACTTTATCTGTATTCAGATAATGTCCTTATAAAGTGTTCTTTAAATGTGTGCCTTATAAGAGGGCATGTGGAAGAAGGGTTCTGCCTTTTTAAGTATCCTGATGGCTGCCACCAGGGGAAATTACTGCAGCCCAGAAAAGCCAAGAAAAACTTCTGTGCCAGTTCTTCAGGGAAGTACCAGATAAGCCCAGATACACAACCTCTAATATTTGAAGCACGAGGCTTCCTACACCTGCTCCAGGACCAGCCAGACACCCGAGAATGTAGATCACTATCCCCAAAGCAATGGTGGGGCTAAGGTAGCTATTTGTGGATGTTACTTTGTTATCAAAAACAGCTTCTCTTCCTCCATCAAGTACTCTCCAGATTATTATATGACCAGTAAGATTCCTACATTTTAACACAGGTAATTTCAGTCATTCTTTCCTGTTCAATGCTGCTTAGGTGGAAGAACCAACCCTTGGATCTTTCTACTCTGCCATTTTGCATCGTTGGATACTTAAGAAGCTTAAAAACTGTACTGCTGACTTATTGTTCTTGCCAAAATTCTACTTAAAGATTTTGTGTCTTGTTTAAGAAACCTTTCATATCTCAAAATTCTGAAAATATTCCCTATTATTTTTAAAAGACATTTGAATTTTGCCAAAAACTTATAGGTGCTAAATCAACCACCTTACAAGTATCTTTTTATTGAACAGAACATCTTTTGTCCTTTCTCTACAGTGCCACCTCATTCCTTTGACTATAGTCCGTATATACCAGTGTCTATATATAGGTTTCTTTCCATTTCTTCATCCTCCTAGAACTTTGTGTTACTATAACATATCAGTTTTTTAAAACTATTAAAAATAGCCAATACCTGTATAATTAGTATGACTGTTTTCTTTTCTAATGTTGGACCCAAGCATTTTCAAATCAACTTGCTGAGTTTTATAAAATAACATTGTAAAGAACTTTTGGATTGTGAATACACACATCAAATATAGAAATTGATTTAATAAGAGAATGTTTGAGGACATACTTTGAAAATGCAATTTTTAATGCATTACAGTTGTCAATTTACAAGCTTTCTTTAATGGTTATCAATAACATTTTATACTTTTCTGCAAATAGATCTTGCATTTTTTGTTAAATATTTTCCAAGGCAATTTTTATTTTTTCATTTTATTGTAAAGTGTTCCATTGTCAGTTAATGGTATATAAAAGTGCAATTGATTTTTGTGTATGATTGGATATCCAAAAGCTTTGCAAAATTCTCTAATACATTACTTAATAAAAGTTTTTAAAAGTTTCTATAAATCCAAAAGTCCATGATGTATTATTCATTTTATATAATTTTGCAATGCAGTTTTCTTAAAGTTTTGTTCATATCATAATATTGACCTATAATTTGTCTTTCTTTTAATGCCTATTGCAGATTTTGGTGTAGACTTTTCAGCCTTATTACATAAATTGAGAAGCATTGCTTCTCTTTTTGTACTCTGCTATATTTTGTGTAAAATTAAATGTAATTCTTTATTGAAATTTTGATGTAAGTTGCTATTGAAACAACCATACCTACAGTGTGTTTGCGTTTGTGTTTATGTTGTGTCTGTGTGTGCTATTCACTATGTCTTTTGTTTTGTTTATAGGAAAGGGTTTGCTTATAAATTAATTTATTATATGTAATGGTTGTAGAATTATTCTGGTTTTCTGTTTATCCCAAGTGTAGGGAAATGCTTATTACATCTTACATATCTATGTTAGTGTAAAACTTTCAAAAAATTCCCAGTATAATCTTGTTAATCTATAGCAGTTATTTTGAAATATCCTTTTCTTATTTCTAATATTTATTGCCCATTCTTTATTTTATTTCTAATTTATTTATTTCTTAGTATAGTCAAATATTTTTCAAATATTTGTTTGAAAAGGAATATTGGGTTCTGTTAAATCTCTATTACAAATTTATTTTCTACTTTGTTAATTTCTGCTTTAATCTTTATTTTTTTATCTTTGTATGTTTTTTAGGTTATTTTTTCTAAGTGTTTTATACAATGTAAACATACAGGCTATTTTATTATTTGAAAATAGTATTTTTTCCTTTGAACCACATCGAGTGCATATCACTTGTTAATATGGCATTTCTACCTCTGAATAATTTACTTTGTAATTCCTACAAAGATTTTCTCCTACACAATCGCAATATAACTATCAAAACCAATAAATTTGCAGTGATGCATTAAATTCATATAATATGCAGTTCCCATTTAAGTTTCATATGTTGTCCCAGCAAGGCCCATTGAAGCAAAGGCATGTGTTTGCAAACATTTGTAACACATCTCTTAGTCTCCTTCAGTTTAAAATAGTTCCTCAGCCTTTACATGCTGTCTCTGAAGATTCCAATTCAATTATTATGGATACTGTCTTTCGGTTCGTGTTTTTCTTATTATTCGTCAAGATTACATTACATTCACTTGTTGGCAGATATATCCCAGAAGTGACAGTGCGTTCTCATTTCATCCAATCAGGTGGTGTAGCAGCTCTGACTTTCCCCTTTATTAGTGATGTTGTTGACTTCATTAGCTTTATTTACCATGTGTCTCACAAGTTTCTCCTCTATAAAATTATTCATTTCTCTCCCCCACCAACTTCATTACCTTCTGAACCGACAATTTTTTTAAATTTTTGTTTTCATTAATAGCATTAGAAGTTATATCTTTTGTTTTATTCTTCTAGTAACACTAAAAGCTAAATATGCACTTAAATTACCAAGGTTCAAAATTAATCAACACCCTCATAGTCCAACTTTTTATGTTTGGTAAAAACGACAAGAAGGTAAATTAACATTATTTTTTAAGGGATGGGTTTAACTTTCATTTTAGAAATGAGAATGTTGATTGTATGCCTTTTTTTGTTTTTGTGAACTAGACATTCTGAGCATTATGATATGGCAATTCTAAATAACAGGTTCTCCCTGGTCTCCGTGGTTTGCATTTGATGTTTTTTGTATTTGTGTGGTTTGTTTGTTTCATGCTTTTTATGAACTAATTTTGAAAAGTTTGTGTTCTTTGTCTTGTGTGGCTACAGAATCTCTCATTTATTAACCTAGTGATTAACTAGTGTTTTGAAAGAGATTTCCTTAGACATTAGGAACACCATCACCACCCTGCCCCCTTAAAAAATTAAATACTCTCCCTCCCTTTTAAGACAGGCTTTGTGTTGGGGCATGGTTAGCACTTTGACAGAAAATTTACATCTCCGTTTTAGCCTTCACTTCCTTCATGGATGAAACCTGAAGGGCTGCCACAGGTGAGAACTTAGGTTCTTCTGTGGTCTTTCCTGAGCAAGCATACATCCCTGGGCATGTACGTAGCCTCAGGATTCCCTGACAGGAGCCTTTAGAATCCTGGGTTACCCTAAGTGTCTCCGTTCCCAGCTTCTTCCTTCTCAGGCTCTATCTCTGCCTATTATTGGTCTCAAGTTTTCTCCTTTGCCCTGTGCTTTCAGCCAGTGATGTCTGCAAAGCCTCAGCTCTGGTGAAGCTCTGAGACAGTTGAAACAAAGGCACAAATTTGAGCTAATATTTATGGAAGGCAACCAAGAAAACAAAATACACAACCACAAGTCTTTGAGAATAAGCTTTAATACTTTGATACCCAGAGAACTCGTCTCCCACCAGACCCAGAACTCCCTTTGCTCCCTAAAAGGCTACAAGTAAAACCATGTCCAGAAGCTCCCCATATCCCATCTGTCCATTAGCCAGTCACACAAATAGTCCTCCATCCTCTATTGAATGTGCACTTGTGTGTTTCAGAGTCGCAGTCCTCTCATAGGTGCTCTCCTTCAGCATCTGGGGTGCACTGCTCTTCCATGTAGTGGTTCAGGAAACCATGAGCCATGTCACACTGTCTCAGGGACTGGAGCCCAGGTAGGCACACATTGCAAGACAGCAACTTCTCTGTATGACCTCCAGAAAAGCAGACGTCTGCAGCTCAGCGTTCCAGGTCACAGTTCAGTTCCAAGCATCTCTCATGTGCCTGTGTGTGTGGCTAGGAAAGTTCCCCCAGGTCCGCCAGCTCTGTCGCTAGCTTCTTCAGGTAGACCTCCAGGCTGACCTCCAGGCTGACCTCCAGCAAACCTCCAGGCAGACAGGCCTTGTGGCAGGCCCCTGTTACTCAGACCGCCCTATGCTCGGCTCAGAGCTTCCTGCAATATCTAACATTCGGCTCTGCTATGGTGCGTTAGTGTCCAACCATTTTTGTCAGTTCCTCAGTGTCTTTGACCCTCTTTCAGCTGCCATCTTCAGTCACGACAAGAGTCCCCAATGATACATGGGCATCCAGGGAGGGTATTTGCCCCACCTACCACTCAGGCACTGTAGAGCTACTCCCCCCACCAAGGCCCAGCTAGCCGTGTCATGAGTCACCAGTCACTCTTCCCATGCACATTCTCACAGTCGTATACACAATTCCGCATCTCCCTCAGACCTTCCCTTCAGGAAGTCAAGGGCCGCTAACCTGCCTTTGTCATGTAATGTGTCTTAAGCATTGTACTTTCTGCTGTTTCCTGCCCCCTTCCTACCTTTTGTAGAATGGGGGTTTTCCCCTATTTTTTCAGGAGATCCATTCTCTGTACTCCATTACACCACCACCATTCAACCAAGAGTGTTTGTAGACAGTATTATAGAAACAACTTGAGAATCAATAACGTAACTGTCTTCATTAAAGTAGCTTCTGATTTGGAATTCTTGAAATATCAGGAACTGCCCTGTTGTCTTTTCATACCATAGTCACCTATTCCTTCCACCGAATGATTTTGAAACTGAGTACCTAGAATTTAATTGTACTACTGTATAATGGATTGCTAGTGGCTAATTATGGTGATTTGTTTTACACTGAGTGAGTCACAGATAGAAGGCTCGGGAGGACTCTAAAATTACATTTTCTATAAAAAAATTATTTCAATATGATATCAAAAAAATTAAACTGGCATAAGTAACAACAATAGGCAAAATATGTTTTTTGCCTGGTAAAGACCAAATTAATAGTCTGGCTGCTCGCCAACATGCATAGCACTGCTACGTCTAGGAATATTTTTTCAAAATCTACTTCCCTGTGCTTCTTCTTATGAGACAAGGGAATACATGGTAAAGATAGGGGTTTGACGACCTAGACTTTGAGTTCAAATTGTGACTCTGTTACATATTCCTTTATCTTTCAATCTTTGATTCTTATAACTATTTAACTGAGACTAAAATGAGATATATAATTTATGCATTAGATATAATTAAATAAAATGCATAAAAAGTTTTTGAATAAAAATATCACAGAGAAGTTATTTTAGCAATGTAGATACAGTGCTTGATTCAGTGAATTCCTGCTACTTACTGTCTATTTTGAAAAGAAAATGCTACTTTATCATGTAACATTACATATAACCTAAATTAGGAGAAGCAGGTAAAGATATCCCTCTTAACATGTGGGTCCTTTATCAGACCAGGTGGGAAGGTCAAGTTGATTACATGTGAAAATTGTTGAGAATCACTTCTCTCTTTCCAACAATGTATTATTTATTGTAAGGCATCATTTCTGCATGTGTTCTAGCAGTCACAAATGTTAACAACAGTAATTTTAAAAAAAGTGAAATGTAAAAGTGGCATTTTTATGGTTTGACCTACTGCTTTATTCCTATCAAACTATAAAATCTTTCTAATGCTTTTGAAAGTATGTTTTCAGGTTGCTGACTGTAGCAAATGTCTTACTCTTTGTATCACTTCCCTCTGTTGTATCTTCACCAAACAGTCATCCTTCTAGCCTCGAATACCCAGGTGTGTTATGGGCTCAGTTTATATTTTGAAACTCTAAAACTCAAAATCCCAGAAAACACAGAAAGCTGTATTTGGGGATAAGGCCTTTAATGAGATGATTACGGTAAAATGAAGCCATTAGGGCGGACCTTAGTCCAAGCTGCCTGCTGTCATTGTAAAAAGAAGAAATTTGGGTTGACACGCAGAGACCCCTTGGGTGTCTGTGCACAGAAGGAAGATCACGTGAAGACATTGGTGAGAGGGCAGCGGTCTGTATGCCAAGCGGAGAGGCTTGGGGAGAAGCCAAACCCGCTGACCTCTTGATCTTGGACATTCAGCCTCCGAAACTGTGAGAAAATAGATTTCTGTTGTGTAAACCACCCACTCTGCAACAGCTCGTTATGGTAGCCCTAGCCAACTAATATAGTGTCACAGACACACAATAGAGAAAAGGAAATTATGTTTGTGAAGATTTTGTTTGATTTCAAGTGTACGGCTTCATGAATCTTAAGGTTTTATTTGCCTTTTCAAAAATTTTAGTTGCTATCATAATGTTAATCCATGTAGCAGCCTTTGAATAAACTCTGGGTCACAACTGCTAAGGGCCAGGATAAGCTGTCAGACTCAGGAGACACAAGGAGGCTTCAATCTGACACTATATGTACTTAATTTGTGGAAGAAAAAGGACTGGATAAGTAGCAGATCGATTGCAATACCATGAGGAGGTCATAGCACAGGCCTTATTTTGCCCCTCACGCCACGGACATGCAGCGCTCCCACAGACAAATACACAAGAACCCAGGTATAGATGGGTCACCTGGACACGGAGAGGCTGCAATCTCAGCTCCCCACAACTACACAGGTCAGCAATTTGCATGCAAATTCAGTTTACTTAGTCCAAGTGTGTTGTACAGATTAGAGGTTTCTACAGAGCAGACACAAAATTCCAAATTGATTTTAAATGTAGTTTTTAAGAAAGTAAACAGCAAGCTCATTCCACAGCAGGTCACCATTAACCTAGGCCAAATGTTAACCCTCTAAACACAAGCTTGTTTAGAAAAGTTTGAAGATAACGCATAATGAAATAAAGAGGTATAGCCTTGGGAAGCTTACTAGACCCTGTAGTGTTTCATTTGCTGCAAACTTGAACTAACCTTTTCTTATGGATTTACAGGCTCAGAAATTAAATTTTTCTAGTTTCCCAAAGTTGGTAAGGCTCTGGGATGCTAAATCAAGGTAAGGATGCTCATACATGGCAAGGGCATAAAAATCAGAATTCATTAGCATATATTGAGCAATAAACTGTCAGTAGGACCACAGCCATAGTACATGGGCCCATGCACTCCTTCCATGTCAGAAGCTACACAAATTGTAAGACAATATCCCTTAGAAAAGCTTGGAAAGTGTACAATCAGTTTGAATATATTGCATGACATTCATTGCAATTAGACTCTGGTAACTTCCATGTTTATCCTATGCCTTTGTGCCCTCAATATCTGTGAGATGCGCTAAATGCTATGTCAGCCCTAAAAAGGCCCCAGTTCTATATTCCTAGAGAAAACTGTATGAACTTTATCAAAACATGTTGATCGTTACTCCTATTCCCACCACCATGTCAATGTTCTAAATGTACTCCTAAGTATATATGAATGCATGTGGTTGGAAAACCAAGAAATAGACTGTGTTTTCACTTTTTCATTTCCTTATTTCATTTCTAAACATATTTCTTTAGGTATTTTTTGTGTGAAAATATGCTTTCTCTAAGTTTCCATTCTTTCATTTTCTGGAAATTGCTCAACCCTCAGTTTTTAATTTCACTTTGATTTTGTTTATTGCCTCACACAGAAACTCACTGCCCAGTTCTGAGTTAAACTGTTGTGGCCAGGGGGTCAATCTACCTTAGAATCACATGGTTACTAAATTCCATCCTGGTTACTGATGAGGGACTCAGAGGAGGAATATTGTGAAAAATGGGTAGCCACTCTAGTGGAATCCACTGGGAGGGCCTAGAAGTAAATTTTAATTTGTAAACTTAGCACATCATTTTAGCCTTGAAGTTATTTTTTGGATATTGGTTAAATCATCCAGTATTTTTAAACATCTGTTACACTAACATTTTATATATAATAAATTTAAAGCATTTTTTTTTGTAACTGTTTTCACACTGAAAGGTGTTCAAAACTTCATGAAGGAAAGAATTCTTCAAATGACATGAGATTTCTCTTTATGTGGTTATGGGTGAACTGATTCTGTTGAGATTTCAGAATGTTCACATAGAAGCAGGTGTACACTTATTTTATGTTAGTGATATTAGTTCTTAGTCATCTGCATGATGATTAATATTCTGTAAAATGTTTTAATATTCATAAACTGTTTCAATATCTATTCTGAATTGTATTTAAAATGGTATTTGACTTTATCATTTGTCTCCATATGTAATATTGAGCTTTAGAATCTTTAAAAACTATTATTAGACTTGAAACATGATAATAGGTTTAATATTTAAGTTAGTCTGAAAATACAGCAATATATTTGTTTTTGACCACTGCAAAATTGTCCAGTACATTTCTATTTATTTACACATATTTTATAAACATGTATGCTTAGCAAGTGTTATGTAATTTAAAAGTAAAATAGAAACCCATTTGCTTTGGAGTCTGATTTGCATTACCCAGTAATTGAGTTGCTTTATTCTATTGCTCTGCAGAAGAGTGTACACAATTCCTTTAAATTATAAAAGAGGGAAGAAAGAGAGTGGGGTGGATCAGAGGTAATGAAAGGGAGAAAAAGCAAGAACAACTGTAATAGCATAAGTAATAAAAAAACAAAAATAAAAAGTTATAATAAAAACAGCTTCTACTTCATTGTCGTCTAATTAACTCAAAATTTTGATCTTAAGAAAAGACTGTATCTTAGTACTAAATGGGAATTGGAATATTGAACTTCATCTCAAGTTGTTGTCTTTATGTACCCCAAGGTTCATAGCAGCCCAATTTATAATAGCCAAGTACTGGAAGCAACCTAGGTGTCCATCAGTAAATGAGTGGATCAAAAAACTGTAGTACATTTACACAATGGAATATGACACAGCAGAGAGAAAGAAGGAGCTCCTACGATTTGCAACAGCATGGATGGAACTGGAGAGCATTATGCTAAGTGAAATAAGCCAGGTGGTGAAAGGCAAATACCATATGATCTCACCTATAAGTGGAGACTAATCAACAGAACAAACAAGCAAGTTAAATGTAACCGGAGACCTTGAAGTGAAGAACAAACTGACAGTGAACAGAGGAGAGAGGGGAGGAGAAGATGGGGGGAAACAGGGGAAGGGTGGTCAAGGAATATATACGGGGGACTCATGGACAAAGTCAAGGGGGGTGGGGTCAAGGGTGGGGTCTGGGGCAAGTGGTGGGGTGACAATGGACACAACTGTACTTAAACAACAATAATTTTTTTTAAAATAAAAAAGACTTTGTTAAGATTGATACCAAAGACATAGAAAATCAATTGTCCCTTGGAGACCACTCAGATATTACACAGGTAGCACAATTTCACCATGCTAAATTGCTCTCGTACCACTGCCACAACCACCCTTGCCTCAGACATATTTATTTACTCATTAGAAAACAATTTTTATTAGAAGTAAATTTTAACATTCTCCTTGGATAGAAAGAGAACACTTAGAAGATACAAATAACTTTGTATTTTCAGGGGCAACTGCAATAAACAAAACCAAGTAATTGTTTAATAAGTATTTATTTAATTAATTGATTTTAATCACATAGCCTCCATTGGATCCTTAGACAGTAATAATTTGGCGACTTGATTAAAAAAATATGTCTATTTGAAAATGGATGCATTTCTCCAATTATGTTGTATGTATGGATATTTTACCACTTTTTTCAGTATATAGAAAATATGTCTGGATATTTATTAAGAGAAAAACTATTTTGCCTTCTGTGATATATACATTTGAAAGCATTAGTTATGCTTCTCTCATTTTTAAAAATTTCTTGAATGCTACAAACATAAAAAAATTCACACAGTTGTTGGATTATTTCTCTCTAACTATACATTCAGACGTTCACTTTTTGTTCCTCATTAGTTGCCAACATACACAGAGATATGTGACCCCTTTGTTAAACAGCATTGATCATTTCTATCCACATCACCAGGAGCAAACAGGGAATAATATGATCATTTACATGCACAACACTGCACACTTGCTTAGGGCAGTCAAACAAACGCCAAATGTTTACTAGGAAGATACTATGTTCCCAAATCTTGACAGAAAGCAGAACCATGAAATGAGGCCTGCCCACAGGCCAGTTGGCTACTGACGCTTATGAAAGTCTCCTTTGCACTTTCCTTGTGCGCTGATGGTATACAGATGTAGAGTCTTACAGAATTCAACAGGGTTCTAGCAACTTTCCTGAATTTAGATATTTTGAATAAACAAAATCAGTGGAATTTTCCCAACAAAGAGCTGTTGTGGGTACAATGGTTTCCTCAAAAATGTTTTGTGTGTGTTTGTGTGTGGCATTCAGCCTCTTGGGTGTCCGAGGCAAGGCTTTCAAGATGCAACAAAATAAATCTCTGGGGAAAAATGAAAAGAAGTTGGGCTGGATTTCTCTTGGTTTCAACACAGTAGAGCAGCGATTTTCAACCAGTGTGCCACAAAATAAATAAAAAAGTAAGTAAGCAAGTAAGTAAATAAATAAAAACATGCAATGCCTGATTATTCAGTCAGGGGCACTGACCTCTTTTGTCTTAGATTGTCAAATAAAAAAATGACAACAGTCAATATAATAATAGCTGTCTGGCATGAATGAATCAAAATTATATGTATTTTTTGGTCAGATCAGCTAAAAAAATATATATATTTTTTGTGTGCCACAGAATTTGAATAGTTTATGTGTACCATGAGATGAAAAAGGTTGAAAATCGCTGCAGGAGAGAACTGAAGTGTTTCTTAATCTATGAGCACAATTATTGAAAAGCATCAAACTGCATTAACCTTGAGAATTAATAACAGAGAAAACTAAAGAGGAAAAATGTCTATTATGCTTGGTACGAAGCAGTGGTCCTTGGTTTTAAATTTCTGATGAGTGTGTGGGAAAGGAGAGGTCATCTGATTCACATTCCTAAGCCAAAATTACTGGTTCTTAGTAGAAATGGAAAGAGAATGTGATTTTAATTAAAAGACTTCCCATAAAAACGGAATCTAATATTATATTAAAAATTCATATGTCAGATATCAACAGTTTATTTTAAGAAAGTAAGGATATACCTATTTTATTAAGAAAATTTACTCAATTATGTATCATTTTGCCCTGTGAACTGTACCCCCCACCTTTACTGAAGTACAATACCTAAGAAATATAACCTGATGTATTGATATACATATATACTGTTAAATGATTGAAATAATCAAGCTAAGTATCACAGCCATCATTTCTCACAGTTGCTTTCAAATTTTTAATGGTGGGAATACTAAAGATCTACTCTCTTAATGAATTTCAAATATACAATACTATAGTATTAAGTAAAATCACCATGTTAAATCTCCACTATAATTTTATCCTGCATAATTGAAACGTTGTTATCTTTGACCAATATCTACCCATTTCCCCTAATATGCTAGTCTCTGGCAACCAGTATTCTACTCTCTGCTTCTCAGATTTCAACATTTTAATGATCTCACACATAAATGAGATCTATTTGTCTTTTTGTGATTGACTTGTTTCACTTAACATAATGTCTTCCAGGTTTGCAAATGGCAGGATTTTCTTCTTTTTTTATGGCAAAAAATATTCTTGTATGTGTGTGCACACAGGCATGTAAATGCCTATATACACATGTATATATCACATTTTATCCATTCATTGACAGTCATTTATGTTGTTTTTATGTCTTAGCCATTACAAATAATATTGCAATGAACATAGGAATAAATATATCTCTTTAAGTTAATAACTTCATTCCCTTTGGCTATATACCCAGAAATGGTATTGCTGAATTATATAATAGTTCTATTTTCAATTTTTTAAAGCAATCTCCATAGTGTTTTCCATAATGACTGTAGCAATTTACATTCCCGTTCAAAGTGCACAAGGGTTCCCTGTTCTCCACACCCTTGCCTACACCTGTGAAATTTGGTCTTTTAATAATAGCCATCCTAACAGGAGTAAGGTGATATCTCATTATGGTTTTGATATGCATTTCCCTGATGATTACTGATGTTAACTTTCCACGTGCCTGTTTGTCATTTATATATCTTTTAAAAAATTTTTTGAGTAACATCTATTAAAATCTTTCCCCATTTTTAATCAGGTTATTTTCTTTTTATTGAGTTTTATTTTAATTGATATATTTTAGATATTAACTCCCTGTCAGATATATGCTTTATAAATATTTTCTCCTACTTCATAGGTTGTTTCTTCATTCTGTTAATAGTTTCCTTTGCTGTGCATTAGTTTTTTTAGTTTGATACAGTCCCATTTGTCTATTTTTGTGTTTTCTACCTTTGTTTTTGGATCATAGCCAAAAAATCATTGCCAAAAGCAATGGCAAGAAGTTGTTCCCTTACATTTTCTTCTAGTGGCTTAATAATTTAAAGTATTACATTTAAGTTTTAACCCATTTTGAATTATTTATGGTGTGAAAGGGATCCAGTGTGTCCAGTTTTATTCTTATAGAAGTGGATATCCAGTTTTCACAACATCATTTATCGAGGAAACTATCCTTTCACCATTGTATGTTCTTGGCATCTTTGTCAAAGGTCAGTTGACCATAAACACATGGATTTATTTCTTGGCTATCAATTCTTTTCCATTGGTCTATATATCTGTTTTTATATAAGTACCATCCTGTTTTGCATACTATAGTTTTTCTGAATAGTTTGAAATCTAGTTATGTGATGCCATCCACTATTATGTTACATGTATTCATTTATTTTGAATACTGATCATTGTCTAGGAATTCACTATCTCTTTTTCCACTTCAGAGATTTCCCAGGTGGTCAAAGGTGGAGATGGGGTTACATGACTAATCATTTAGGTGTCTCTTTACTCTGCAGAAGCAAAGGGCCCAGGCAATCACTAGGCTCTGGGAAGATACTTGTCACTATCTAAAGCTCTTGCAGATTTTTAGATTTTCTCTATGGAATAAAGCACCTTTAATTGACTTTATGAGTCCTGTCTAAGGTGACTGTCTTATTCAAACAGACTATAGTGATCTCGTTTATGGAGATTCTAAAATTCTACATAAAATGTTACAACCAGCACTATATAGGAATCCAGGACCTTATATATATACTAAATTCACTCTATTACAGGCAATGCAATGAACTATTGTTAATATTAACTTGATATATGACTAAAAGTAAAAAAGAAATCCATTATGACTTTGGTACATTTAAATATTAAGCTTTTTTCATATGTAATAAAAATCACATCAAAACTACTCATTTATGGTACGGATATTTGACAACTTTAAGGACATCCAGATTTATCTGGCCTTGAATCAACAAATGCAAAAAATGGCATAGAATATTAATAAATAAGAATAGCCTTGGCTGGCGTAGCTCAGTGGATTCAGCATCGGCCTGTGAACCAAAGGGTCACTGGTTCAATTCCCCCAGTCAGGGCACATGCCTGGGTTGTGGTTGTGGGCCAGGCCCCCAGTAGGGGGTGCGTGAGAGGCAACCACGCATTGATGCTTTTCTCCTTTTCTTTCTCCCTCCCTTCCCCTGTCTAAAAATAAAATAAATAAAATATTTTAAAAAAGAATAGGTGGATACTATATTTTAAATGAACACCTACACATAAAGCCAAATCTAGAATCATGCTTAAAATTTGAAATAATTAAAATATCACTTACACAGTTAAAAGTGAGGCAAAAGTGCTCATCTTTTCCGTTCATAATTAGAGTGTTCTGGAAAGACTAGCAAAGGCAACTAGATGGGGTAAAGTGGAAAAAAATTATCTTTATTCACAAAAATATATAAGCATGTATCTTGGAAAATCAAAGATGAATGCTACTAAAATATAAAAATTTTATCAAATCATAAAACTCCAACTGAATTTCTATTTTAAGAAAAATTCTGAAAGCACAATTAAAGAGTATACCCTATTAAAACAGCAATAAAAATAAAACCTGCTGAAAAACCTCAACTTATAAAAAATGATTTTCAAGTCAAGAGTATTTGTGCTTTACTCATTTGCATTGAATTTATTATAATATAGTTTATAGACCCCTGCAAATCACCCTAAATGCATTCTGAAACAAGGCAGGATATACATAGGTAATCATAAAAATAAGAAACAGAAATATAGGTACTGAGCATGGCTTATTAATAAAAAGAGTCAATATTCTTTTTTTTTGTATGTGTAAACCATTTTATTTACTAGAAAGTATTTAGGGATTGTGTATAAACAATCCCTACATCAATTCCAGTCTTCTCCTGAATTGCACAAACAAGACACCATCCTAGAGCTCAGGTTCTATGATGTCTGCCCAGCCATTAGTCTTCTGCCATTATGTCAATTATCTCCCAGCATGTAAAACTGATCTTATGGTCAGAGTTCATCCTCAAATTTCACTCTCCTGCTGATATTAAAGACTTTTTCCTTCCTTCTTTCCTTCCTTCCTTCCTTCCTT